>OZ012741.1:520684560-520704560 GCA_963859935.3 Lathyrus sativus
TTATGGAAATAACTTCTCTTATAAGGCAACATATGACTTAGATAGAGATTTCTTCTAGGTTCAATCCAGTTGCTTATGTTTTTGTAATCCTCTATGCTTAATTAATGAAAAGTTATTTTGACCAATAAATATTATGCATTCGTATAAACACTTCATTTACCCATTAGATTTTCTGATGAAAACATTAATGAAGTAATGAGATGACCACAAGCAACAATTAACATGTTAACAATATTATCTATAACTTATAAAAAGAATCTTAATAAGTCAGAATACTAGATATCATTCCAAGAGTCAGTATTTAAAATTGATTTGACTTAATCAATAAAAAATAATTAATACTCAAAGGTAATAAATGTAAAGACTCTAAAAAAATACTTAGGAGACTCACTTTCATAATCACTTAATCTTTTGAACACCAAAATGTATAAGCAAAAGCAAATTTGAGTTCAAAAGAGAGATTTCATAAAGATAACCATGCTTAATGTAGCAACGCAAGAAAACAAGAGTGGTGCAACAACTGAAGGTTCTACAAGCAAGCAGATTGCTTCAGAAGCAAACACCTCTTCAGCAACCTTCGTTGAGACACACTGAAGAATAAGAACTTCTAGGCCAAAATGCAGAAATCAATAGCTGTAGACTTTATAAAGGAAGAATGGCAAGATTATTTAGACAATCTAGATATGTCAGTTGATCTCAGGGAATACCTTAGGGAAAATATGAATGTCTAGAAAGTCTTAACAACTTGTAATCACTTCCAGTTAATAAGAATGTTTCATTTTTAGATTTTTTAATTCTATTTGTTTCATCCTCTCGAACAACAATATAAATAAATACTTATATCAGTTAAGATGCACATAAGCATGAACAAACTTGGATTAGCAATAAGATTGCTTAATAAAAAAAGTCTTAACAATTACAAGACATAAATTTGCAGAAGTCTAACATCAGAAACTCTCATAAATAGCTTCAAACTTGTCTCTCCATATTTTAGACGAATCAGCCTCTAAACTAATGATAACTCCCTACTAGACTAGTAGTTTCGAAAGAACTCATCCATAAGGAATGAAAAAGTTTTTCCCTTGTGAAAGGAAGAAAGAGTCCTCTTCAAATAGTCAAACATAACTTGAGGAAGATCAATCTCCAAGTATAAATTGAGAAGTAGTAGAAAATCCTTTTTAAAAGAGTCCACAAGGTCTAGATCTTCATCCTTAGGAAGCATGTTTGAGTTCAAAATCTAATTCCAAACAGTTGCATCAGGACAAATATTTGAGACCAGAGAAGTGTTTCATGGATCTACAAAGATACGCCAAGTAAGAAGGTAGTGTTCCCAAACAAGAGTTCATAGGATTTCTCAAATCTCCTCACAATTGATCACATTAGCAATTGGTTTAGAGGTTACTATTATAGAAATACCAGTCACTTTAGAAAGAATGACACATTCAGAATTCAGCTCAACAATGGAAGCGTTGATTCAAAACTCTTTGATAAGACTTGGATAAGTCAAACCACAAAGCATCTTAGAGTATCCATTCTAACTTTGTTTTTATATTAGGCCACACACCCCCACACTCTAAAGTAACCTATATTTGGTATTATGCCTTTCCATGCCTCATATGGGGAAATACTGGTTTTGTTCAAAGGAATTCTGTTAATTATGTGGCAAGCAGTTAGTAAGGCCTCACCCCACAAATTAAATGGCAATTTGGAATGCATTAACATGACATTTATCATCTCTTGATATTTTTGATTCTTTATCTCGGCTACACCATTTTGTTGTGGTGTGCGAGGTGCGGAGCATTGATGTATAATGCCATGTTCTTCACAAAACATATCAAGTTCTATAGAAAAGTATTCACCACTCCTAAGGACTTTGATAATTTTACTTAATTGATTTTCTACTTCTGCTTTGTAAAGTTTAAAGGCATTAAAAGCATCATCTTTATGCTTTAAAAGATACACATATATGTACCTAGAATAATTATTGATGAATGTAATGAAATATCTATTTTCCCCACGGGTTAACACGCCATTAAATTCACAAAAATCTGAATGTACAAGATCAAGGAAATTTGTATTTCTTTTAACACTTTTGAAAGGTTTCTTAATCATTTTTCATTTCATGCATAGTTCACATTTTTCGAAATTATTTATACTGCATGAAATCAAACCATATTTAATTAGTCTCTTTATAGAACTAATACCGGTATGTGCTAATCTATTATGCCATAAAGAAATAGACTCAAGCATGTAAGCATAATTAGAAGTTTCATTAATATTATTGTCGGTAGTACAAAGTTTGATCATTCCCTCAGCAGAATATCCTTTTCCTATAAATACACCATTACGAGTTAAAATAAGTTTGCCCGATTCATATACATATTTAATTCCCGGTTTACCCAATAAATTCCCACTAATAAGATTTCTAGTCATGTCGGGGACATGAACCACATTAACAAGAATGACTTTCTTTCTGAAAGTAAAGTTGAGTTCGATGGAACCAATTTCAACAACTTTAGATCGTACTTCATTTCCCATTTTTACTTCCTGTCCATCAATTACCTCATAATATGTTTTGAAAACAACCTTGTCATAACAGACATGTACAATAGCACACGTTTCGTACCACCATCCTTGGACTTTGCCTTTGATTACTATTAATTCGCTCACCGTAACGATTATTTCATCATTTGCATGAACTGCATTGACATCATTTTTTGACTTATTGTACCTGCAATCTCGAACATAGTGTTCAGGTTTTCCACATACAAAATAACTGCTTTTCGGACCTTTCGAACCGCTAGAATTTTTGAATTTGTTGTGTTCCTTTTTAGGTCAAAGATGACTCTTTATGCCATCATGCTTCTTTTTTCGTTTGACAGTCACAGTATTGGCTTTGGAAAGACCATCAGATTCTGATTTCTCCCTTTCCTTTGATTCCTCCTCGATTCAAAGATGTTTTTAGATTTTCTCTAAAGAGAAGTCCTTAGAACTGTGCAACAATTTCTTTCTATATCCTTTCCATGAAAGTGGTAATTTTGCAATGATTGCACCAACTTGAAAATGAAGGTGAGATAATACTTAGAAGGGGGGTTGAATAAGTATTAAAGATTAAGACTTAAAAAATAATAACACAATTATTTTTATCCTGGTTCGTTGAAATCAACTACTCCAGTCCACCCTTCCTAGAGTGATTTGCCTTTCTCAACAAGGACTTAATCCACTATTTAATCAAACAGATTACAATAGTAACACCTAAGAACAATTGTTCTTAGTCTTCTCAAGAGCTAACTGATTCCAACTGAATCCTCTCAAGGAAAACCTTTACAATCAATGTAAATCAAATACAAGAGTATTAATGCTTCTAAAAAGCTTTTATCACAACAGTGATTTTTCTCTTAAGTTTAAGTACAAGAAATTCTAAGAAGAATATGAAAGAATGAGAGCTTTGAATAATATGATTTCTTTTCAGCAAATTGTGTCACTGAAGAATTTGGTGGAGTCTTCCTTTTATAGGCAGCTGATCCAAGGAAGCTGAGCGTTGAGAAGAGAGTCCCAAAAAGGTCTGAGCCTTTTTGTCTTCACATCAAGTGACCTTTCCTAGAAGTAGATAGCACAGAAAAATCCTTTTTGTCTGTGTTCTTGTGTCTAGCACAAATGAGGAAAGAGACGTTTGATTTACTCCAACGGATATAATTTTTGAATATTTCTTCTTCAGTTCTCAGCAAGTTCTTCAGAATCTGATTGAGTCAGAGTCTTCTAATGATGTTCAGAACTTTGCTGTATCAGAGTCTTCTGCAGCATGTGTGCTTTCAGCGTGTTGATCATCAGAGCATATTTGTCATAGAACTTCAGTACTTGGCAGCTTTAGTACTTTCAGAACTTCTGTAGAAATTATGCTTTGAGAAACTCTTCATACAATATTCTTCTTTGCTTCAGATGCTTCTGACTAGCTTCAGAATCTTCTGGAGCTTCTTGCTTCAGATCCTTCTGGAGACTACGCTCAGGATCTTCTGTAAACAGCAATCAGAATCTTCTGCAGGATGCATCTGGGGCTTCAGAGTCAAGATAACTTCTTGTATACAATTCAGATTTGCTTCTAGAGAGTTAATTTCATTTCAATCTGCAGTAAAACTCTCAAACAAATTTTAGAGTGTATAATTCTTAAATATAAAATTTCCTAACAGTTATCATCAAACCAAGAGATATTATTAAGAACCAATCTGTGTTCTAACAATCTCCCCCTTTTTGATGATGACAAAAAGTATCAGAAATTTTGTTTAACTGAACATAATAGAATTATAACTCCCCTGAGATGATGAATCTCCCCCTGAGTTAAATACAAATAGGGAATAGAACCTTCCCTTTTGTCTTGAGTAATCTTCAGAGTTAGATCTTGTTTGTTCTTATAACATTTGAAGGTCAGAAATGTCTTGCAGATTTAAGATTCAGAATTTGATAATAGACAAATAATATGAGAGACTCAGAGTTCCTTTTATAGAATGTACTTATCAAATGTTCTGAAATAGTCAGATTAAATGTTAGATAGAATAGATATGTCTGAAGTTTCATTCTGGTGAAGTTATATTAAACAGTTCAGATCTATATTTTCTCCCCTTTTTTTGTCATAAGCAAAAAGTAAAAACTTTTAAAAAGACAAATAAAAGGAAACAGTAAATAAGATAAATCAATGGAGAAAACTTTGATTCATTCAAAAGATCAGATCAAGAGTACATAGGCAAACATCAGAAGATATAGCAATAAGGTACAGATGCAAACAACAGATGCAAAAACATTAGAATGGAAAAAAAATCTAAGAGTGTTTGGACAAAAGCATCTTCAATAGATCTGTAATCTCAGAGGATGATTTCTCTTGCTTGGACATCCACTTAGTCATAGTTTCATTCTTTTCATCTTGCTTTGACATCCATTCTGTCATATCCTCAGACTTCTTATCCTGCTTAGCCATCCAGCAATCTTATCTTCAAAATCTGAGTGTTCATTCTTTATCTCAGATAAAGAATTAAGATGAGGTTCTGTAGATCCTGGAGCAATGGAATTGGAAGAAGGGTCTACCAGAGACATAACCAATGCATTATCAGTAGATTCTGTTGATGGTGGAGGAGCATCTAAACGAAGCAGAGGTTAAAATTTGTTGAGAGTCCAGAATAGAGTCCTTGCAGCCTCAACAACTCTGAGCTTTGCATCATCAGAATAGACGTTCTTCAGATTTGAAGCTACAGTGTTGAATCTGTTGATGAATCCGTTCCAGATGATGTCAGATTCTTTGGCATCCATTGTTTCTGAGCATTTCTTCTGAACAGTACCTAAATACATCTGTATTTCTTGCAAAAATGTTTGAAATAAATGATCAACATTAAATCTGGGCTTTGGTCGTAACAAGGTTACCAGATTTATAGGTTTAGGTTGGGAGTTGGTGGAAAAAGTGATTTTTGGATGGAAATCAGAGGAGGAGGATAATATGGAATGAAGGGTATCTCAGGAGCTTTTTCTTTAGATCTGACTAAAGCATTAAGCAAATGAGGTTTTGCTCTTCTGTGAGGGGTAACTATATCAAAAGGTGCATTTGAGTAGGGTTTGAAAGCAGATTTTGGTGGTTCAACAGATGCAACAGTGTTATCAAATGCAATTTGCAGAGCTGAAACAACAGCTTTATCAGATTTTGCAGAGTGTGATATGGTTGCTAAAGGTTCTACATCTGTCATAGATTTCAAGTAATCAAGAATCACAGATGGAAGGATCATTGTGGATTTTGGTTTCAGAGGGTTGATGGGTTCAGAAGGTTCAACTCTGTCATAAAAATCTTTCAGTTTGAAACCATAAGACAGATTATGAAATAGAGAAGAAACTTGGGCACAAGATATAGAAGATGTTGGATTGGAATTGGGGATTAATATCTCAGATGATGGTGCAGGTGGAGGAATAGGATCTGGAATGAGAGTTTTTGAAGGTATGGTAGTTTCAGGTTGGTTTATCTCAGAGTATTTTTCAGATGGAGAGATTAGAAAATCTGGGTGAATTTCTGATTCTGATGAGTTAGAGGATGTGGTTGGTGTACAAGAGGTAGAAGATACTTGAAACACCGTTTTTAATGGTGTGACATCAAGAACTTCTGTCTCAGGGATGTGAGGTTCAGAAGTATTGGTAGGTTCTGAAGGAATGTCAGATGGTTTGGATGGTTGTTCTGAGATGGGTGAATCAGAAGGAATAGTTATTGGTTCTAATGAAACTGGAGCAGAAGTTACTTTTGTAGGTTCATAAGTAAAAGGTGCAATGGGTTCAGAAGGTGGATTAATTGATGGTGGATTATCAGAGGCTTTTTCTGGTTGAGATTCTTTTTGTTTTTCTAGTTGTTCAAATGATTGTTGTTGAACAAATTGTTGTGGTAGTTGTTCTGATGGTTGTTGTTCTGATGGTTGTGTGCGTGGAACAAACTGTTTGATATGAATTTTGGGTTGAGATGGTTTTGGTACAGAAACTGTTGGTATTGGAATTGTATGTGTTGTAGTTTGAGTTGGAATAGGTGATTGTTTTTGTGGTGATATGGAGCTGGGAGCAGTGACAGAAGTGGTTTGTGTAGAAGGTGGTTTTGGTACAGACTTAACATTAGAATCATTAATAACAAGTTTTGCAGAAGATACAGAAGATTTAGTACCTTTTATTTTGATCCTCTTGGTAGGTAGAGAAGCAGCTTTTTCAGATTCTTTTCTCTTCAAGAGCTTCTTGGGCTTCTCAGCAACCTTGACCTTCTTCTGAGCAGGTGCAGATTCTTCTACAGGCTGAGTCCTTTTCCTCTGGAGTTGTGCTTCTTCTTCTCCTGCATCTGGTAGTGGTTGTCTAGATAGCTGAATCACATTAGCAGGAACAGGTTTTCCTTCCTTCTTGCATTCATCAATATACATAACCACTATATGTCTGGGCTCTTCAGCAAAGAATAAAGGAAAGTCATCTACAGGAACCCTCTTATTCAATTCAGACATATTCAGCTTCTTGGGAGCTGTTGTGAGTTCATCAACAATTTTGAGTCTCAGAAGACTTTTAGCATTCAGAGGCTTTCCCATTATAAATTCTAATTCCTCTGTAACTCCAGCAGCGTACACAGCAGTTACCAAGCCATTCTCAGTAAGAAGATCTGAGATCAACCTTCCAAAGGGGATCCAAGTTCTGATCTTCTGTCCTTTCTCTTTCACATATTCTCTAGATGCATTGATATGGTTCCACAGATGCATAAACAGAATGTATGGAAGATCTACCTTGGTGCTCTGACTAAGGCAATACATGAAATAGAGCTGTTCATTATTGACATAGTTTGGAAAATTGGTTGACTTCCTGTGGTGGATGCATCCCATGAAGATCTTGGCCCAGATCTTGTAGTCAGGCTTCAGATCCTTGAATTTGTTAGAAGCTTGACCAGCAGTCATAACTTCTTCATATACCTCATCCATGTCCACACGCCCAGCTGGCAAGTGAGAAACACCATCTGTTTCTTCATAACCTATTAATTTTCTTATCAGATCTTCTGTGATAATAATTTTTTTCCCAGCACAGAAGATAGGATGAACTTGGGGTAAACTGATGCATAGATCCAGAATTCTTTCACAAGGAGAGGGTAAACTGGTCCAAAGAGCCTATCAAAATACTTAACCCATCCTTGAGCTCCAATGATGGAACGAAACTCAAACCCATTTTCTGCCAGAGAATCAAACTCAACCATAGATTCACATAGAACTTCCAATTTATCAACAGGGGTTAGAAGAGTTCTTTTGGGAGGAGAATAGGGAGCAACACCCATGTTTTCTGAAGTTACAGCAGCCATAGAAGATTGGAATTGAGCAGCTGTTGAAGATGAAGTTGCCATTGAAGAATGCTTTGTCAAACGCTTAGGTATAAGGTTTTTATGCAGAGAAAAGAGGAGATGAAAACGCATGTAATTTCTGAGAGTGTGAAAAATGTGACAGTGAATACAAGACATGTATTTATACTAACACTTAGGCATATCAACCGTCAGAAATTGCACGTTTTAGCAAGCATTAAATGAAGAAAACAATAATCATTTCAAAACATTAATTGCTTCTGACAATATGGGGGGAAAACCAAGATTCTCACTATTCAAACTTCACCTCAAACGTCTCTTCAGTTATGTACACGCCACCTCTTCAGATTTGGTGTGACATGTAACGCCCCATATTGCTTTTTAGGATTACCGACTGACCCCACAAACAAACACAGGTCTTTTCAGCATGCTTTGTCCTCAATCACACGCTTTCTAGGAAACTTCCCAGAAGGTCACCCATCCCAAAATTGCTCCAAGTCAAGCACGCTTAACTGCAGAGTTCTTATGAACGGGCTACCGAAAAGAAGATGCATCTTGTTGGTATAGGTAGTACCAATTAATCCTTATAAGCCTTCATTCAACCATGCAGTCCCATACCTGCATATATTTGTCAAAAGACTATATTTCATAATCGATTCCACCATCTAGGATTCATGCCATACGGCTACCCACAACATATCATATCACAACATGCACAAGCTATACATTATATAACAAAAGTATTCTGCACAATAACACATCAATCACACACATTCGCGACGGTAAAAATCAACACAAAAATGTTTTCAATTTTCTGCTATAATTTAACTATGTACAGGCCCCAAAGCCATTTTTTCTAGAAATACAATCTCGTTAACTTACCAACGCTTTGAACGGGGGTTAAAACCGACTTACGGTTCAAGAGTTATGAATTTTCGAAGTTTTTCGAAAAACCAGAATTTTGCCTAAACACGGCTACGGGATTTTGCATTTTCGCCCAAAAATCCGACCGATTCAATTCTTTTTTTCGAAACAAACACATACTCATACTCACCTAATATATAGCAATGAATTAGAACCATTAAACACGATTTCTACGACGTCCGATTTTCACTCAAATCTCAAACCCTCAATTATCCAAAAATGTCAAAACTCACAAACTCAACCAAATTCAATCAAACGAAATCCAATAATCATGGCTAAACATTACCCGACTAAACTATGCAATTTATTTTGAATTCTAACCGTTCAAAATTCGATTCTATCAATTTAACTCATTTGCCCTAGAAATAGAAAATAGAGAAAAACACCCAACAAATCCAACACAACTCATACATAATCATACACATTGATCAAATAATAATGTTTCTCACCCTTACCTTGATTGGATTGAAGCTTGAAGTTGATTCTTGATGATTTCTCCAAGTTTCCCTCTTCTCTTCTCTTTTCTCCTCTTTCTCTATTCTTTCTCTCCTTTTCTTTCTTTCTTTCTCTTATGTTTCTATCTCTTTTCTTTTCTCTCCAATTTCCCTTATATATCCTTTTATTTTCTTTCCATCATAATTCTTCTCTCAAAAATATCTATCAATTCATTTCTCACAAAATATCTCATTTTATCATTAATTAGAGAATATCTAATAAATCCACATTATTCTACCAAGTAGAATAAATTAATTAAATCCATTAACTCATTTAAATAAATCCAATAATTTATTTAAATCAGATAAATCACATAAACTAATTAATTAACACAATTAATCACTTATTGAAAAATTGGGTTGTTACAACCCTCCCCCACTTTAAGAATTTTCGTCCTCGAAAATGTTACCTGATTCAAATAACTCTGGATACGACTCTCGCATCCCAATCTCCCAATTACCTCCACCAAAGGAATCTCTATACCTCGAAGTTGCTTCTCGTTCATCAACCTGAACTGGCAATGTCTCAACAATCAAATCCTCTCACTCGTACACTATCCATCTGAATCAATGCACTCTCTCAACTTAGACACATGAACACATCATGCAATTCCCACAAGCGACCGCGGTAAAACAATCTAACATGCTATTTTTTCCATGCTTCCGCTGTGCCACTCTGATACAGATCAACAAAACACAGTGGGTGCTTCCGAGACCTCAAGCTCGACCGACACCAGTTACTATTGTAACTCTCGAAACACGTCTTTTCTTGGGTTCTTTTAATCTTTCTAGTCGTCTCTTGCACAATCTCAGGTCCGAGTACAACACTCTCGCCTGGCACACATCAACACAAAGGATTCCTACACCTCTTACCGTACAAAGCCTCATACAATGTCATTCCGATACTAGAATGATCATTGTCATTGTAGGTAATTCAAGCAACGATAATTAACTATCCCACGATCCACCTTGATCCAACACACAAGCTCTCCACAAATCCCCTACATACTAGATAGTTCTCTTTGTCTGTCCATTCCGTCCACGGATGCTAGATAGAGTTCAACTTCAACATGACACCTAAAGCGTCTACAACTTTCTCAAAATCTCAACGAAAATTCAGATTCCCATCTGACACAATATTCGACGGTAACCCATACTACCCCGCAACTTCCTCACTATACCTCTTAGCTAGCTTCAGTATAGAATGATTCATCCTCATTAGTAAGAAATGAGTTAATCTTTCCAATCCATTCATAACCACCCAAGTCGAATCATATCCCTTCACATTTCTTCGGAAAACCCGACACAAAATCCATGGGAATACTATCCCATACCATTTAGAAATATTCAATAGTTGTATCAGGTCCAACAACCTCTGATGTTCACACTTCGACTTCCGATAAGTCAAACCAGCACATACCACTTCAACCACTTCTCTCTCCATCTATCTCAATGTTCTTCTTCCAGAGTACTCTTATCCAACTCATACTATTTGGAACACACACTCCATCACGACATCTCATGGTACCATTCTCATCAATCCGAAAATCAGCTCTTCGACTTCAATTCATTAAATTCAATCAATCTATTAACTCAAATTAGAACTTCGACTTCTTCGAATCTTATCAAGAATACCTATAGTCAGTCTCAAGATACAAAGCTCAACTCCCTAAGATATTTTCTTCACAGACCAAACTCATATCCCGAATTTGCTTCATCAGTTCTAACTCATTACCATCATCATTGGTATATACAGAAATTTCCAATTCGATAGCTCTGCTACCACTTGGTCTCACTCGAATGGTAATTCAACCCAAAACCATACTCCTTCAGAAGTCCCTATTTATTTCCTCTGCACCATATTCAACTTTTTTTCAAATCAACAAATACCTTAAGTTCTTAAGATCACCAACCATCTCAAATCTCAACTAAACAATTGAGGCTTCCAAACTCCGGCACAAATATGCAACAACAACCAACTCCAATTACTTGTCAGATAATTCCCTTATGTACTTTAAGTTGCCTTAAAGCATAACCAAAACTCGATGATGTTGTACTTAACATATCCCCCAATCATATCAACCAAACATCACAAAACACAACAATTTGTTCTGTCGGATTCGGAAAAACCAATACACGAGCTGTTGACAGCTTTCCTAACAATTCCTTAAACTTTCTTCACAGTAGAATATTACTACTTCTTCTCCAACACTGGTAACTCAAGTTCCCGATGCTCAACATGATCCTCTATACTCTTCGAGTATATCCAAATATCATTGGTTACCCAACCATTGACTCACTCAATTAAGTATGGAGAATCCTATGCCAAACGGACACTCAATTTGTGAGTCATGGCGGAAATACAAACCGCACTTACTACAACAACCAAACATATTCCATCAATAAATAATTAATTCCATGTCACTACTTCACCATCACATAAAGCATTGTTTCCCGCGCTTCTAATCTTGCGTCATTCCGAGTTACGGTCCTCCCGTTACGACAAAAATACGAAAACAACATTTCCACACTTAGAAGGTCATTCAACACATCTTCAACTCTTGAAATGTTTAAAGGTCTAATTATACCAATATAGTATCCCACACCTTACTTCCTTTAATAATCACCAGAAGTCACTATCCACCCTTTATATACTTGACTTCACAATCTGTTGCCACAACACACACACCAGACACAAGTCTCAAAACTACTCAATCAGTTTAATTCCTTCACTATCCAAATAAACATACAATATAGAGCTCTTAATATCAGACTAGTTCCCGTAACTAAGTCAATCACAACTCCACTTCACGTCCTGGCTGTATATCATTATCTTGTCAGAATAACTTCCAGACAACCACAATTAATCGGCAAACCGCCAACTCATCAAAACAATTCTTCAGCACTTGGCTTAACTCCAAACAATTCATTGCTCACGCCATCTAAGCTTGCAAGACACGTCTATCCCATCCAACACAATCCCAACTACTATCAACAAGAGATTAAGGGTGATCAGTTCCTCAATTTATCGATAGACAGCCGAAAATCATGATGGGGTATAAACCATCTTTACCAAACCATAAGAGCGTTTAACCACACACTGAGCTACAACTCCGCACCTGCAGTATCCTGGAGAAGCACAAGTTTCTCCCCCACTTAGATCATTCCCAATTCTGTAGACAAAGGTTACACAACAAACATGTATCGACAGTGTTTTCACACACATGTCGCATACAAGGGAACAACCAACATTAGACAACTTGGCCGGACGGACCGACCTGCTCTGATACCACTTGTAACGCCCCATATTGCTTTTTAGGATTACCGACTGACCCCACAAACCAACACAGGTCTTTTCAGCATGCTTTGTCCTCAATCACACGCTTTCTAGGAAACTTCCCAGAAGGTCACCCATCCCAAAATTGCTCCAAGTCAAGCACGCTTAACTGCAGAGTTCTTATGAACGGGCTACCGAAAAGAAGATGCATCTTGTTGGTATAGGTAGTACCAATTAATCCTTATAAGCCTTCATTCAACCATGCAGTCCCATACCTGCATATATTTGTCAAAAGACTATATTTCATAATCGATTCCACCATCTAGGATTCACGCCATACGGCTACCCACAACATATCATATCACAACATGCACAAGCTATACGTTATATAACAAAAGTATTCTGCACAATAACACATCAATCACACACATTCGCGACGGTAAAAATCAACACAACAATATGTTTTCAATTTTCTGCTATAATTTAACTATGTACAGGCCCCAAAGCCATTTTTTCTAGAAAGACAATCTCGTTAACTTACCAACGCTTCGAACGGGGGTCAAAACCGACTTACGGTTCAAGAGTTATGAATTTTCGAAGTTTTCCGAAAAACCAGAATTTTGCCTAAACACGGCTACGGGATTTTGCATTTTCGCCCGAAAATCCGACCGATTCAATTCTTTTTTTCGAAACAAACACATACTCATACTCACCTAACATATAACAATGAATTAGAACCATTAAACACGATTTCCACGATGTCCGATTTTCACTCAAATCTCAAACCCTCAATTATCCAAAAATGTCAAAACTCACAAACTCAACCAAATTCAATCAAACGAAATCCAATAATCACGGCTAAACATTACCCGACTAAACTATGCAATTTATTTTGAATTCTAACCGTTCAAAACTCGATTCTATCAATTTAACTCATTTGCCCTAGAAATGGAAAATAGAGAATAACACCCAACAAATCCAACACAACTCATACATAATCATACACATTGATCAAATAATAATGTTTCTCACCCTTACCTTGATTGGATTGAAGCTTGAAGTTGATTCTTGATGATTTCTCCAAGTTTCCCTCTTCTCTTCTCTTTTCTCCTCTTTCTCTATTCTTTCTCTCCTTTTCTTTCTTTCTTTCTCTTATGTTTCTATCTCTTTTCTTTTCTCTCCAATTTCCCTTATATATCATTTTATTTTCTTTCCATCATAATTCTTCTCTCAAAAATATCTATCAATTCATTTCTCACAAAATATCTCATTTTATCATTAATTAGAGAATATCTAATAAATCCACATTATTCTACCAAGTAGAATAAATTAATTAAATCCATTAACTCATTTAAATAAATCCAATAATTTATTTAAATCAGATAAATCACATAAACCAATTAATTAACACAATTAATCACTTATTGAAAAATTGGGTTGTTACATGACACGTGTTTACTTGCATGTTGTTCTGAATTCTCTTAAGAAATGAAACGTTAGCCAACGTTCAGATCTTCTAAAGATTGTTAGTTCAGAGTTTCACAAAAGAAATATTGATCAGAATAAAATAAGCAATCAGAAGAAATATTTCAGAGCATTAAACATTTTTGCATCTGTAAAAATTTGCTTCTGATAAATATTATTCTGGACAAAAATCCATACCAATATTTTTCAGAATAAAATTGAATCTATCTTCAACAAGGGGTTTTGTAAAAATATCTGCCCATTGATGATCTGTATCAACAAAGGCTAAATTTATGATTCCCTTCTGAACATAGTCTCTGATGAAATGATGCTTAATTTCTATATGTTTTGCCTTAGAATGTAAAATGGGATTCTTGGACAAACATATAGCAGAAGTATTATCACAAAAGATAGAAATGTTACTTTCAAAAATTTGATAATCTTCTAGTTGACTCTTCATCCAGAGCATCTGCGTGCTACATCCAGCAGCAGCAATGTATTCAGCCTCTGTGGTTGAAAGTGCAATTGTGGGTTGCTTCTTGCTGTACCAGGAGATTAGATTTCTTCCTAGAAATTGACAACTTCCAGAAGTACTTTTTCTTTCCACTCTGTCTCCAGCGTAGTCAGCATCACAGAATCCAACTAATTTGAAATCATCAGATTTTCTGTAACACAAACCCACATTAGAAGTACCTTTCAGATACCTTAGAATCCTCTTGACAGCTGTCAAGTGTGATTCTCTAGGATCTGATTGGAATCTAGCACACAGACAAACACTGAACAATATGTCAGGTCTAGAAGCAGTAAGATAAAGAAGAGAGCCAATCATACCTCTGTAGAGCTTCTGGTCTACTTTCTTACTTACCTCTTCCTTGCCAAGTGAGCTAGTAGGATGCATTGGAGTCTTTGCCAGCTTGCTGTCAGACATGTTAAATTTCTTCAGAAGTTCTTTAACATATTTTGTCTGATGTATGTAGGTGCACTCTGGAGTTTGATTAATTTGGATTCCTAGAAAGAATCTGAGTTCTCCCATCATGCTCATTTCAAATTCTGCCTGCATACATGTAGCAAACTCCTTTCCAAGCATAATATTTGTTGATCCAAAAATAATATCATCTACATAAATTTGGAAAATTAGAAGATCTTTCTTAATTGTTTTACAAAAGAGTGTTGTATCCACTTTGCCTCTGATGAAATTCTTCTCCAGAAGAAAATTGCTCAATCTCTCATACCAAGCTCTGGGAGCTTGTTTTAGTCCATATAGAGATTTCTTTAATTTGAAAACATGATCTGGAAATTTTTCATTTTCAAAACCAGGAGGTTGGTGGACATAAACTTCTTCTTCTATAATACCATTAAGAAAGGCAGTTTTAACATCCATCTGATACAGAGTGATGTTATTTTGTGCAGTAAAAGAAGTAAGAAGGCGTATAGATTCTAACCTTGCCACTGGAGCATATGTCTCAGTGTAATCAATACCTTCTTGCTGACTGTACCCTTGAGCAACCAGCCTTGCCTTATTCCTCTCAACTTCTCCTTTCTCATTTAGCTTATTTCTGAAGACCCATTTTGTACCAATTATATTGAATCCTTGAGGTCTCTGAACTAGATCCCATACATCATTTCTGCTGAATTGATTTAGCTCTTCTTGCATGGCAATAATCCAATCATTGTCTTGCAGAGCTTCATCTACAGAAGATGGTTCAATTTCTGACACTAGTCCAAATAGTGATGCTTCAGATGATCTTAGAAAGGATCTTGTTCTGATGGGATCATCCTTCTTTCCAATAATGACATTCTCTGGATGAGAAGCTTTAATTCTGGATGATGATCCTCTAATAGTTGACTCTTCAGAAATGTTTAGATTATTCATCTGAGAAGTTAAAGGAGTAGCATCTGGAGTTGCTTCTGGTTCCTTCACTTGAATTTTGTCTGCTTCTGGAACTTCAGAGTCAATAAAGACTACTTCCCTATCTGCAGAGTTATCAAACTGCTTTGCCTTTTCAGAGCCAAGCTTATCATCAAATCTGACATGAATGGATTCTTCCACAATTTGTGTCTCAGTGTTGTATACTCTGTAGCCTTTAGAGCGTTCAGAATACCCAAGCATGAAACACTTCTGTGCTTTGGAATCAAACTTGCTCAGATTTTCCTTAGTGTTTAACATATAGCAAATACATCCAAAAGGATGAAAATAAGAAATGTTGGGCTTTTTGTTCTTCCACAGTTCATAAGGAGTAACAGACACTCTGTTCTGAATGTAACAGGCTGTATTGATTGCTTCTGCCCAAAAATGTTTTGCCAGATTTGTCTCATTGATCATGGTTCTGGCCATTTCTTGCAAAGTTCTGTTTTTCCTCTCTACAACCCCATTCTGTTGTGGAGTTCTAGGACAGGAAAAATCATGAGCAATGCCATTTTCAGAAAAATATTTTTCAAAATATTTATTTTCAAATTCACCATCATGATCACTTCTGACTTTTATAATTTTGAAATTCTTTTCATTCTGGACTTGCTTGCAGAAGTCAAAGAACACAGAATGTGACTCATCCTTGTGTTTTAAGAACTTTACCCATGTCCATCTACTAAAGTCATCAACAATGACTAATCCATACTTCTTGCCTCTGATGGATGCAGTTTTCACTGGTCCAAACAGATCAATATGAAGTAATTCTAGTGGTTTAGAAGTAGAAACAACATTTTTTGATTTGAAAGATGTTTTTGAAAACTTCCCTTTCTGGCATGCTTCACAAAGAGCATCTGAAGTGAACTTCAAATTAGGGAGTCCTCTGACAAGATTAACTTTATTAATCTGAGATATACGTCTCATATTAATATGGCCCAATCTTCTGTGCCAGACCCATTGCTCTTCATTAACAGACAAGAGGCATTTAACATTTTGAACTTTAAGTTCTGAAAGATTTATTTTATAAATGTTGTTTTTCCTCTTACCACTAAATAGGATAGAGCCATCCTTTTGACTAATAGCTTTACAACATTTAGTCTAATATTTACTTTTTGCAACTAAATTAATATATTGAATCAATTTGGTTGCTAATGTTTTTATTTATTTTTTTATTTTACACATTCTTTTAATTGATTTTCCTCTTTATTACTTACAATGTAACTACTTCATTCTTTTTTTTTTTTCTGTTATTCAATGTGTTTTCAGTTTCATCACATCAATGTTTTAATTTCTCTCTTCCTATGTACCTCTCTCTCTCTCTCTCTCTCTCTCTCTCTCTCCCTTTACACTATCAACTTCATCTCCTTCTTCTTTTTACTCTTTTTTCTCCTCTACCATGTGTTTGATTTAGAGACCATATGTATTTTCTAAAAATTCTAATACAACTCACACTTCTTTCCGCACCACCACAAAAACCTAACATAGAGACACAAAATCACTGGAGATAAAAAATAGAAACCAAACTCTGAGTCCCTAACTGAATCGGTATCAAAGTTAATCTTCACTTTGTGCATAACATATTTCTTTTAAAAATTTTAAATCTATTTCGAAAACCCAGTATGTTGTTCATCTGTTGTGATGTACGGGAGGGAACTGGTGGGCCTATGAAAAGATTGTCGATGGGAGTTCAGAAAACACGGTGTTCAGAAAATTGCTAAGTATTTCAGAAAACACGGTGTTTAAGTCATATTTGTAGAGAAATAGAAAGGTTCTTGGTTTTGGCCATTGCTTCACTAGGAAATGAGATTACTAAGTTGAAAATCTCACCTGAGATAAGCAACAGTTATAATCCTTTATAGTTTTCATTAAGGAAACTATTATCTATATGGTTATGAAATTGATTCTGAGACAAGATACAACATCTTTGAAGGAAAACAAGATTGGAGTGAAGGGGCTTGGGAAGAATAAAACAGATGAATCTGAGCATTTTGTTTGAAAACTATGTATGTATGAAAAAATATTGCATTATATTTTGGTTCATATACTAAAGACACGTATTGAAGTGTGTTTTCATTTTCTTACTTTACCTGGATGTATTTTTATTTCTGCTTTAGTTATTCAGATGGTAAAGGTCATCCCAAGATGTGGATCACACGGTAGTTAAAAGTCCAAGACGAAACAATCGATACGGGATTTGTTTAGTGATTACCATGGTTTCATATATTTATTGTGTTCTCTTATAGTGGGATCTTAACGTTTTTTTTTTGCTTCTCGTTATAGGTTAAAAATATCATACCACGTCTATGAAACACAGACTCTGACACGGACACCGAGACACGATACGATCACAGACACTTTAATACCGTTAATATAAAAATATAGGACACTGACACCGCTAGATATTTGAGAGTATTTGAGTTTCATTTTTACATCTATTATTTAAAGAGTTAAAAATATATTAATCAAAATTAAAATCCTTAATTCTTCATTGATAATATTGTTTCAGTATATATTTAACCCTTTTTTTTATCTATGGAAAATTTGTTTTAAAATATGTATAAGGTGTGTTGAAATAAAGAAAAAAAACTTTTTTTATAAAACACTTGTATGAATTTTCCATGTGATCACGGTTGTGGTTGCAGTTTGCAATTTACAACTACATGTTGAAGTGGTAATGGATTTTGAATGTGTGCGAATGTCTATATAGAATCCCCAAATTCGACGAAGTTACTTTCACCCATGTTCCTTGAGAAGAGAATTAAATGGAAGATGCTCTGGAAACTTTAGCATTCATGTACTAACTGATATGGAATCATCAGCCCTTCAACGGTCTCAAGAATTTTGAGGAACCTGCTCAACATTTAACAACTGCAGAAGAGTCAGATGACAAACCCTGGTTCCATGATATCAAGAGATATCTAGAAAAACAAGAATATCCAGCAGGTGCCTTGAGCATAGATAAGATAACCTTGAAAAGGTAAACATCAAACTTCTTCCTGAGCGGAGATGTGATGTACAAGAGGAATCATGACATGGTCTTGCTCAGATGTGTGGATAGACACGAAGCAGACCAAATCATGAAGGATCCTTTGGCACCCATGAAAGTGGGCATGCGATGGCAAAGAAAATTCTAAGGGCATGCTATTACTGGCTAACTATGGAGGTTGATTGTTATCATCGCACCCGAACATGTCACAAATGCCAAATATATCCTGACAAGGTGCATGTGCCACCTACTCCTCTGAACGTCCTGACATCACCATGGCCTTTATCTATTTGGGGAATAGACATGATTGGGATGATTGAGCCAAAAGCTTTAAATGGAAATTGATTCATACTAGTTGTCATAGACTACTTCACCAAATGAATCAAAGTTGCGTCTTATGCCAATGTCACTAAGCAAGTGATTGCCTACTTCTTGAAGAACAACATTATACGCCGATATGGGGTTCCCAACTGAATCATCACCGATAATGGGCCCAATATCAATAACTAAATGTTGAAGGAGTTATGTGCAAGTTTCAAAATCAAACACCATAACTCATCACCATACAGATCCAAGATGAATGGGGCCATCAAAGCAGCTAATAAAAACATCAAAAAGATCATTCAAAAAATGGTGGTCATATATAAGGATTGACACAAAATGCTACATTTTGCATTGCACGGCTATCGTACTTCAGTGCGTACTTTGACAGGGGCAACTCTTTATTCATTGGTTTATAGCACGGAAGCAGTCATTCTCATAGAAGTGGAAATTCTCTTGATGAGATTCTTAATGGAGGCTAAGCTAGATGAGGCAGAATGTGTTCAAACAAGGTTTGATGAGCTCAACCTTATAGAAGAAAAATGCTTGACAGCATTATGCCACTATCAACTCTATCAGAGGTGTCTTAAGAAAGCTTTTGAAAAGAAAGTGTGCCCTCGGACATTCCAAGAAGGTGGCTTGGTGCTAAAGAAGATCAAGTTAATATACAAAGAGCCTACGAGCAAGTGGACACCAAATTATGAAGGTTCATACGTTGTTGTGAGAGCTTTCTACGGAGGTGTTATGATTCCTGCGACTATGGATGGTGATGAATTACCATACCCGGTAAATGC
>OZ012741.1:520709560-520949560 GCA_963859935.3 Lathyrus sativus
CTGAAATACCTACAGAAGCAGGTCCATCAGTAGATGTTATAAAGCCAAGGAAAAAGTCCATGAAAAAGATAAGGAGGAAGAGGCTCAACAAGATGTTTTACCGTCCTGTTATCCCAGAAGCAGAAGAGGAGGACATAGATGAAGATGAGTTAGATATCGATTATGGAAATAACTTCTCTTATAAGGCAACATATGACTTAGATAGAGATTTCTTCTAGGTTCAATCCAGTTGCTTATGTTTTTGTAATCCTCTATGCTTAATTAATGAAAAGTTATTTTGACCAATAAATATTATGCATTCGTATAAACACTTCATTTACCCATTAGATTTTCTGATGAAAACATTAATGAAGTAATGAGATGACCACAAGCAACAATTAACATGTTAACAATATTATCTATAACTTATAAAAAGAATCTTAATAAGTCAGAATACTAGATATCATTCCAAGAGTCAGTATTTAAAATTGATTTGACTTAATCAATAAAAAATAATTAATACTCAAAGGTAATAAATGTAAAGACTCTAAAAAAATACTTAGGAGACTCACTTTCATAATCACTTAATCTTTTGAACACCAAAATGTATAAGCAAAAGCAAATTTGAGTTCAAAAGAGAGATTTTATAAAGATAACCATGCTTAATGCAGCAACGCAAGAAAACAAGAGTGGTGCAACAACTGAAGGTTCTACAAGCAAGCAGATTGCTTCAGAAGCAAACACCTCTTCAGCAACCTTCGTTGAGACACACTGAAGAATAAGAACTTCTAGGCTAAAATGCAGAAATCAATAGCTGTAGACTTTATAAAGGAAGAATGGCAAGATTATTTAGACAATCTAGATATGTCAGTTGATCTCAGGGAATACCTTAGGGAAAATATGAATGTCTAGAAAGTCTTAACAACTTGTAATCACTTCCAGTTAATAAGAATGTTTCATTTTTAGATTTTTTAATTCTATTTGTTTCATCCTCTCGAACAACAATATAAATAAATACTTATATCAGTTAAGATGCACATAAGCATGAACAAACTTGGATTAGCAATAAGATTGCTTAATAAAAAAAGTCTTAACAATTACAAGACATAAATTTGCAGAAGTCTAACATCAGAAACTCTCATAAATAGCTTCAAACTTGTCTCTCCATATTTTAGACGAATCAGCCTCTAAACTAATGATAACTCCCTACTAGACTAGTAGTTTCGAAAGAACTCATCCATAAGGAATGAAAAAGTTTTTCCCTTGTGAAAGGAAGAAAGAGTCCTCTTCAAATAGTCAAACATAACTTGAGGAAGATCAATCTCCAAGTATAAATTGAGAAGTAGTAGAAAATCCTTTTTAAAAGAGTCCACAAGGTCTAGATCTTCATCCTTAGGAAGCATGTTTGAGTTCAAAATCTAATTCCAAACAGTTGCATCAGGACAAATATTTGAGACCAGAGAAGTGTTACATGGATCTACAAAGATACGCCAAGTAAGAAGGTAGTGTTCCCAAACAAGAGTTCATAGGATTTCTCAAATCTCCTCACAATTGATCACATTAGCAATTGGTTTAGAGGTTACTATTATAGAAATACCAGTCACTTTAGAAAGAATGACACATTCAGAATTCAGCTCAACAATGGAAGCGTTGATTCAAAACTCTTTGATAAGACTTGGATAAGTCAAACCACAAAGCATCTTAGAGTATCCATTCTAACTTTGTTTTTATATTAGGCCACACACCCCCACACTCTAAAGTAACCTATATTTGGTATTATGCCTTTCCATGCCTCATATGGGGAAATACTGGTTTTGTTCAAAGGAATTCTGTTAATTATGTGGCAAGCAGTTAGTAAGGCCTCACCCCACAAATTAAATGGCAATTTGGAATGCATTAACATGACATTTATCATCTCTTGATATTTTTGATTCTTTATCTCGGCTACACCATTTTGTTGTGGTGTGCGAGGTGCGGAGCATTGATGTATAATGCCATGTTCTTCACAAAACATATCAAGTTCTATAGAAAAGTATTCACCACTCCTAAGGACTTTGATAATTTTACTTAATTGATTTTCTACTTCTGCTTTGTAAAGTTTAAAGGCATTAAAAGCATCATCTTTATGCTTTAAAAGATACACATATATGTACCTAGAATAATTATTGATGAATGTAATGAAATATCTATTTTCCCCACGGGTTAACACGCCATTAAATTCACAAAAATCTGAATGTACAAGATCAAGGAAATTTGTATTTCTTTTAACACTTTTGAAAGGTTTCTTAATCATTTTTCATTTCATGCATAGTTCACATTTTTCGAAATTATTTATACTGCATGAAATCAAACCATATTTAATTAGTCTCTTTATAGAACTAATACCGGTATGTGCTAATCTATTATGCCATAAAGAAATAGACTCAAGCATGTAAGCATAATTAGAAGTTTCATTAATATTATTGTCGGTAGTACAAAGTTTGATCATTCCCTCAGCAGAATATCCTTTTCCTATAAATACACCATTACGAGTTAAAATAAGTTTGCCCGATTCATATACATATTTAATTCCCGGTTTACCCAATAAATCTCCACTAATAAGATTTCTAGTCATGTCGGGGACATGAACCACATTAACAAGAATGACTTTCTTTCTGAAAGTAAAGTTGAGTTCGATGGAACCAATTTCAACAACTTTAGATCGTACTTCATTTCCCATTTTTACTTCCTGTCCATCAATTACCTCATAATATGTTTTGAAAACAACCTTGTCATAACAGACATGTACAATAGCACACGTTTCGTACCACCATCCTTGGACTTTGCCTTTGATTACTATTAATTCGCTCACCGTAACGATTATTTCATCATTTGCATGAACTGCATTGACATCATTTTTTGACTTATTGTACCTGCAATCTCGAACATAGTGTTCAGGTTTTCCACATACAAAATAACTGCTTTTCGGACCTTTCGAACCGCTAGAATTTTTGAATTTGTTGTGTTCCTTTTTAGGTCAAAGATGACTCTTTATGCCATCATGCTTCTTTTTTCGTTTGACAGTCACAGTATTGGCTTTGGAAAGACCATCAGATTCTGATTTCTCCCTTTCCTTTGATTCCTCCTCGATTCAAAGATGTTTTTAGATTTTCTCTAAAGAGAAGTCCTTAGAACTGTGCAACAATTTCTTTCTATATCCTTTCCATGAAAGTGGTAATTTTGCAATGATTGCACCAACTTGAAAATGAAGGTGAGATAATACTTAGAAGGGGGGTTGAATAAGTATTAAAGATTAAGACTTAAAAAATAATAACACAATTATTTTTATCCTGGTTCGTTGAAATCAACTACTCCAGTCCACCCTTCCTAGAGTGATTTGCCTTTCTCAACAAGGACTTAATCCACTATTTAATCAAACAGATTACAATAGTAACACCTAAGAACAATTGTTCTTAGTCTTCTCAAGAGCTAACTGATTCCAACTGAATCCTCTCAAGGAAAACCTTTACAATCAATGTAAATCAAATACAAGAGTATTAATGCTTCTAAAAAGCTTTTATCACAACAGTGATTTTTCTCTTAAGTTTAAGTACAAGAAATTCTAAGAAGAATATGAAAGAATGAGAGCTTTGAATAATATGATTTCTTTTCAGCAAATTGTGTCACTGAAGAATTTGGTGGAGTCTTCCTTTTATAGGCAGCTGATCCAAGGAAGCTGAGCGTTGAGAAGAGAGTCCCAAAAAGGTCTGAGCCTTTTTGTCTTCACATCAAGTGACCTTTCCTAGAAGTAGATAGCACAGAAAAATCCTTTTTGTCTGTGTTCTTGTGTCTAGCACAAATGAGGAAAGAGACGTTTGATTTACTCCAACGGATATAATTTTTGAATATTTCTTCTTCAGTTCTCAGCAAGTTCTTCAGAATCTGATTGAGTCAGAGTCTTCTAATGATGTTCAGAACTTTGCTGTATCAGAGTCTTCTGCAGCATGTGTGCTTTCAGCGTGTTGATCATCAGAGCATATTTGTCATAGAACTTCAGTACTTGGCAGCTTTAGTACTTTCAGAAACTTCTGTAGAAATTATGCTTTGAGAAACTCTTCATACAATATTCTTCTTTGCTTCAGATGCTTCTGACTAGCTTCAGAATCTTCTGGAGCTTCTTGCTTCAGATCCTTCTGGAGACTACGCTCAGGATCTTCTGTAAACAGCAATCAGAATCTTCTGCAGGATGCATCTGGCGCTTCAGAGTCAAGATAACTTCTTGTATACAATTCAGATTTGCTTCTAGAGAGTTAATTTCATTTCAATCTGCAGTAAAACTCTCAAACAAATTTTAGAGTGTATAATTCTTAAATATAAAATTTCCTAACAGTTATCATCAAAACCAAGAGATATTATTAAGAACCAATCTGTGTTCTAACAATCTCCCCCTTTTTGATGATGACAAAAAGTATCAGAAATTTTGTTTAACTGAACATAATAGAATTATAACTCCCCCTGAGATGATGAATCTCCCCCTGAGTTAAATACAAATAGGGAATAGAAACTTCCCTTTTGTCTTGAGTAATATTCAGAGTTAGATCTTGTTTGTTCTTATAACATTTGAAGGTCAGAAATGTCTTGCAGATTTAAGATTCAGAATTTGATAATAGACAAATAATATGAGAGACTCAGAGTTCCTTTTATAGAATGTACTTATCAAATGTTCTGAAATAGTCAGATTAAATGTTAGATAGAATAGATATGTCTGAAGTTTCATTCTGGTGAAGTTATATTAAACAGTTCAGATCTATATTTTCTCCCCTTTTTTTGTCATAAGCAAAAAGTAAAAACTTTTAAAAAGACAAATAAAAGGAAACAGTAAATAAGATAAATCAATGGAGAAAACTTTGATTCATTCAAAAGATCAGATCAAGAGTACATAGGCAAACATCAGAAGATATAGCAATAAGGTACAAATGCAAACAACAGATGCAAAAACATTAGAATGGAAAAAAATCTAAGAGTGTTTGGACAAAAGCATCTTCAATAGATCTGTAATCTCAGAGGATGATTTCTCTTGCTTGGACATCCACTTAGTCATAGTTTCATTCTTTTCATCTTGCTTTGACATCCATTCTGTCATATCCTCAGACTTCTTATCCTGCTTAGCCATCCAGCAATCTTATCTTCAAAATCTGAGTGTTCATTCTTTATCTCAGATAAAGAATTAAGATGAGGTTCTGTAGATCCTGGAGCAATGGAATTGGAAGAAGGGTCTACCAGAGACATAACCAATGCATTATCAGTAGATTCTGTTGATGGTGGAGGAGCATCTAAACGAAGCAGAGGTTAAAATTTGTTGAGAGTCCAGAATAGAGTCCTTGCAGCCTCAACAACTCTGAGCTTTGCATCATCAGAATAGACGTTCTTCAGATTTGAAGCTACAGTGTTGAATCTGTTGATGAATCCGTTCCAGATGATGTCAGATTCTTTGGCATCCATTGTTTCTGAGCATTTCTTCTGAACAGTACCTAAATACATCTGTATTTCTTGCAAAAATGTTTGAAATAAATGATCAACATTAAATCTGGGCTTTGGTCGTAACAAGGTTACCAGATTTATAGGTTTAGGTTGGGAGTTGGTGGAAAAAGTGATTTTTGGATGGAAATCAGAGGAGGAGGATAATATGGAATGAAGGGTATCTCAGGAGCTTTTTCTTTAGATCTGACTAAAGCATTAAGCAAATGAGGTTTTGCTCTTCTGTGAGGGGTAACTATATCAAAAGGTGCATTTGAGTAGGGTTTGAAAGCAGATTTTGGTGGTTCAACAGATGCAACAGTGTTATCAAATGCAATTTGCAGAGCTGAAACAACAGCTTTATCAGATTTTGCAGAGTGTGATATGGTTGCTAAAGGTTCTACATCTGTCATAGATTTCAAGTAATCAAGAATCACAGATGGAAGGATCATTGTGGATTTTGGTTTCAGAGGGTTGATGGGTTCAGAAGGTTCAACTCTGTCATAAAAATCTTTCAGTTTGAAACCATAAGACAGATTATGAAATAGAGAAGAAACTTGGGCACAAGATATAGAAGATGTTGGATTGGAATTGGGGATTAATATCTCAGATGATGGTGCAGGTGGAGGAATAGGATCTGGAATGGGAGTTTTTGAAGGTATGGTAGTTTCAGGTTGGTTTATCTCAGAGTATTTTTCAGATGGAGAGATTAGAAAATCTGGGTGAATTTCTGATTCTGATGAGTTAGAGGATGTGGTTGGTGTACAAGAGGTAGAAGATACTTGAAACACCGTTTTTAATGGTGTGACATCAAGAACTTCTGTCTCAGGGATGTGAGGTTCAGAAGTATTGGTAGGTTCTGAAGGAATGTCAGATGGTTTGGATGGTTGTTCTGAGATGGGTGAATCAGAAGGAATAGTTATTGGTTCTAATGAAACTGGAGCAGAAGTTACTTTTGTAGGTTCATAAGTAAAAGGTGCAATGGGTTCAGAAGGTGGATTAATTGATGGTGGATTATCAGAGGCTTTTTCTGGTTGAGATTCTTTTTGTTTTTCTAGTTGTTCAAATGATTGTTGTTGAACAAATTGTTGTGGTAGTTGTTCTGATGGTTGTTGTTCTGATGGTTGTGTGCGTGGAACAAACTGTTTGATATGAATTTTGGGTTGAGATGGTTTTGGTACAGAAACTGTTGGTATTGGAATTGTATGTGTTGTAGTTTGAGTTGGAATAGGTGATTGTTTTTGTGGTGATATGGAGCTGGGAGCAGTGACAGAAGTGGTTTGTGTAGAAGGTGGTTTTGGTACAGACTTAACATTAGAATCATTAATAACAAGTTTTGCAGAAGATACAGAAGATTTAGTACCTTTTATTTTGATCCTCTTGGTAGGTAGAGAAGCAGCTTCTTCAGATTCTTTTCTCTTCAAGAGCTTCTTGGGCTTCTCAGCAACCTTGACCTTCTTCTGAGCAGGTGCAGATTCTTCTACAGGCTGAGTCCTTTTCCTCTGGAGTTGTGCTTCTTCTTCTCCTGCATCTGGTAGTGGTTGTCTAGATAGCTGAATCACATTAGCAGGAACAGGTTTTCCTTCCTTCTTGCATTCATCAATATACATAACCACTATATGTCTGGGCTCTTCAGCAAAGAATAAAGGAAAGTCATCTACAGGAACCCTCTTATTCAATTCAGACATATTCAGCTTCTTGGGAGCTGTTGTGAGTTCATCAACAATTTTGAGTCTCAGAAGACTTTTAGCATTCAGAGGCTTTCCCATTATAAATTCTAATTCCTCTGTAACTCCAGCAGCGTACACAGCAGTTACCAAGCCATTCTCAGTAAGAAGATCTGAGATCAACCTTCCAAAGGGGATCCAAGTTCTGATCTTCTGTCCTTTCTCTTTCACATATTCTCTAGATGCATTGATATGGTTCCACAGATGCATAAACAAAATGTATGGAAGATCTACCTTGGTGCTCTGACTAAGGCAATACATGAAATAGAGCTGTTCATTATTGACATAGTTTGGAAAATTGGTTGACTTCCTGTGGTGGATGCATCCCATGAAGATCTTGGCCCAGATCTTGTAGTCAGGCTTCAGATCCTTGAATTTGTTAGAAGCTTGACCAGCAGTCATAACTTCTTCATATACCTCATCCATGTCCACACGCCCAGCTGGCAAGTGAGAAACACCATCTGTTTCTTCATAACCTATTAATTTTCTTATCAGATCTTCTGTGATAATAATTTTTTCCCAGCACAGAAGATAGGATGAACTTGGGGTAAACTGATGCATAGATCCAGAATTCTTTCACAAGGAGAGGGTAAACTGGTCCAAAGAGCCTATCAAAATACTTAACCCATCCTTGAGCTCCAATGATGGAACGAAACTCAAACCCATTTTCTGCCAGAGAATCAAACTCAACCATAGTTTCACATAGAACTTCCAATTTATCAACAGGGGTTAGAAGAGTTCTTTTGGGAGGAGAATAGGGAGCAACACCCATGTTTTCTGAAGTTACAGCAGCCATAGAAGATTGGAATTGAGCAGCTGTTGAAGATGAAGTTGCCATTGAAGAATGCTTTGTCAAACGCTTAGGTATAGGGTTTTTATGCAGAGAAAAGAGGAGATGAAAACGCATGTAATTTCTGAGAGTGTGAAAAATGTGACAGTGAATACAAGACATGTATTTATACTAACACTTAGGCATATCAACCGTCAGAAATTGCACGTTTTAGCAAGCATTAAATGAAGAAAACAATAATCATTTCAAAACATTAATTGCTTCTGACAATATGGGGGGAAAACCAAGATTCTCACTATTCAAACTTCACCTCAAACGTCTCTTCAGTTATGTACACGCCACCTCTTCAGATTTGGTGTGACATGTAACGCCCCATATTGCTTTTTAGGATTACCGACTGACCCCACAAACAAACACAGGTCTTTTCAGCATGCTTTGTCCTCAATCACACGCTTTCTAGGAAACTTCCCAGAAGGTCACCCATCCCAAAATTGCTCCAAGTCAAGCACGCTTAACTGCAGAGTTCTTATGAACGGGCTACCGAAAAGAAGATGCATCTTGTTGGTATAGGTAGTACCAATTAATCCTTATAAGCCTTCATTCAACCATGCAGTCCCATACCTGCATATATTTGTCAAAAGACTATATTTCATAATCGATTCCACCATCTAGGATTCATGCCATACGGCTACCCACAGCATATCATATCACAACATGCACAAGCTATACATTATATAACAAAAGTATTCTGCACAATAACACATCAATCACACACATTCGCGACGGTAAAAATCAACACAAAAATGTTTTCAATTTTCTGCTATAATTTAACTATGTACAGGCCCCAAAGCCATTTTTTCTAGAAAGACAATCTCGTTAACTTACCAACGCTTTGAACGGGGGTTAAAACCGACTTACGGTTCAAGAGTTATGAATTTTCGAAGTTTTTCGAAAAACCAGAATTTTGCCTAAACACGGCTACGGGATTTTGCATTTTCGCCCAAAAATCCGACCGATTCAATTCTTTTTTTCGAAACAAACACATACTCATACTCACCTAATATATAGCAATGAATTAGAACCATTAAACACGATTTCTACGACGTCCGATTTTCACTCAAATCTCAAACCCTCAATTATTCAAAAATGTCAAAACTCACAAACTCAACCAAATTCAATCAAACGAAATCCAATAATCATGGCTAAACATTACCCGACTAAACTATGCAATTTATTTTGAATTCTAACCGTTCAAAATTCGATTCTATCAATTTAACTCATTTGCCCTAGAAATAGAAAATAGAGAAAAACACCCAACAAATCCAACACAACTCATACATAATCATACACATTGATCAAATAATAATGTTTCTCACCCTTACCTTGATTGGATTGAAGCTTGAAGTTGATTCTTGATGATTTCTCCAAGTTTCCCTCTTCTCTTCTCTTTTCTCCTCTTTCTCTATTCTTTCTCTCCTTTTCTTTCTTTCTTTCTCTTATGTTTCTATCTCTTTTCTTTTCTCTCCAATTTCCCTTATATATCCTTTTATTTTCTTTCCATCATAATTCTTCTCTCAAAAATATCTATCAATTCATTTCTCACAAAATATCTCATTTTATCATTAATTAGAGAATATCTAATAAATCCACATTATTCTACCAAGTAGAATAAATTAATTAAATCCATTAACTCATTTAAATAAATCCAATAATTTATTTAAATCAGATAAATCACATAAACTAATTAATTAACACAATTAATCACTTATTGAAAAATTGGGTTGTTACAACCCTCCCCCACTTTAAGAATTTTCGTCCTCGAAAATGTTACCTGATTCAAATAACTCTGGATACGACTCTCGCATCCCAATCTCCCAATTACCTCCACCAAAGGAATCTCTATACCTCGAAGTTGCTTCTCGTTCATCAACCTGAACTGGCAATGTCTCAACAATCAAATCCTCTCACTCGTACACTATCCATCTGAATCAATGCACTCTCTCAACTTAGACACATGAACACATCATGCAATTCCCACAAGCGACCGCGGTAAAACAATCTAACATGCTATTTTTTCCATGCTTCCGATGTGCCACTCTGATACAGATCAACAAAACACAGTGGGTGCTTCCGAGACCTCAAGCTCGACCGACACCAGTTACTATTGTAACTCTCGAAACACGTCTTTTCTTGGGTTCTTTTAATCTTTCTAGTCGTCTCTTGCACAATCTCAGGTCCGAGTACAACACTCTCGCCTGGCACACATCAACACAAAGGATTCCTACACCTCTTACCGTACAAAGCCTCATACAATGTCATTCCGATACTAGAATGATCATTGTCATTGTAGGTAATTCAAGCAACGATAATTAACTATCCCACGATCCACCTTGATCCAACACACAAGCTCTCCACAAATCCCCTACATACTAGATAGTTCTCTTTGTCTGTCCATTCCGTCCACGGATGCTAGACAGAGTTCAACTTCAACATGACACCTAAAGCGTCTACAACTTTCTCAAAATCTCAACGAAAATTCAGATTCCCATCTGACACAATATTCGACGGTAACCCATACTACCCCGCAACTTCCTCACTATACCTCTTAGCTAGCTTCAGTATAGAATGATTCATCCTCATTAGTAAGAAATGAGTTAATCTTTCCAATCCATTCATAACCACCCAAGTCGAATCATATCCCTTCATATTTCTTCGGAAAACCCGACACAAAATCCATGGGAATACTATCCCATACCATTTAGAAATATTCAATAGTTGTATCAGGTCCAACAACCTCTGATGTTCACACTTCGACTTCCGATAAGTCAAACCAGCACATACCACTTCAACCACTTCTCTCTCCATCTATCTCAATGTTCTTCTTCCAGAGTACTCTTATCCAACTCATACTATTTGGAACACACACTCCATCACGACATCTCATGGTACCATTCTCATCAATCCGAAAATCAGCTCTTCGACTTCAATTCATTAAATTCAATCAATCTATTAACTCAAATTAGAACTTCGACTTCTTCGAATCTTATCAAGAATACCTATAGTCAGTCTCAAGATACAAAGCTCAACTCCCTAAGATATTTTCTTCACAGACCAAACTCATATCCCGAATTTGCTTCATCAGTTCTAACTCATTACCATCATCATTGGTATATACAGAAATTTCCAATTCGATAGCTCTGCTACCACTTGGTCTCACTCGAATGGTAATTCAACCCAAAACCATACTCCTTCAGAAGTCCCTATTTATTTCCTCTGCACCATATTCAACTTTTTTTCAAATCAACAAATACCTTAAGTTCTTAAGATCACCAACCATCTCAAATCTCAACTAAACAATTGAGGCTTCCAAACTCCGGCACAAATATGCAACAACAACCAACTCCAATTACTTGTTAGATAATTCCCTTATGTACTTTAAGTTGCCTTAAAGCATAACCAAAACTCGATGATGTTGTACTTAACATATCCCCCAATCATATCAACCAAACATCACAAAACACAACAATTTGTTCTGTCGGATTCGGAAAAACCAATACACGAGCTGTTGACAGCTTTCCTAACAATTCCTTAAACTTTCTTCACAGTAGAATATTACTACTTCTTCTCCAACACTGGTAACTCAAGTTCCCGATGCTCAACATGATCCTCTATACTCTTCGAGTATATCCAAATATCATTGGTTACCCAACCATTGACTCACTCAATTAAGTATGGAGAATCCTATGCCAAACGGACACTCAATTTGTGAGTCATGGCGGAAATACAAACCGCACTTACTACAACAACCAAACATATTCCATCAATAAATAATTAATTCCATGTCACTACTTCACCATCACATAAAGCATTATTTCCCGCGCTTCTAATCTTGCGTCATTCCGAGTTACGGTCCTCCCGTTACGACAAAAATACGAAAACAACATTTCCACACTTAGAAGGTCATTCAACACATCTTCAACTCTTGAAATGTTTAAAGGTCTAATTATACCAATATAGTATCCCACACCTTACTTCCTTTAATAATCACCAGAAGTCACTATCCACCCTTTATATACTTGACTTCACAATCTGTTGCCACAACACACACACCAGACACAAGTCTCAAAACTACTCAATCAGTTTAATTCCTTCACTATCCAAATAAACATACAATATAGAGCTCTTAATATCAGACTAGTTCCCGTAACTAAGTCAATCACAACTCCACTTCACGTCCTGGCTGTATATCATTATCTTGTCAGAATAACTTCCAGACAACCACAATTAATCGGCAAACCGCCAACTCATCAAAACAATTCTTCAGCACTTGGCTTAACTCCAAACAATTCATTGCTCACGCCATCTAAGCTTGCAAGACACGTCTATCCCATCCAACACAATCCCAACTACTATCAACAAGAGATTAAGGGTGATCAGTTCCTCAATTTATCGATAGACAGCCGAAAATCATGATGGGGTATAAACCATCTTTACCAAACCATAAGAGCGTTTAACCACACACTGAGCTACAACTCCGCACCTGCAGTATCCTGGAGAAGCACAAGTTTCTCCCCCACTTAGATCATTCCCAATTCTGTAGACAAAGGTTACACAACAAACATGTATCGACAGTGTTTTCACACACATGTCGCATACAAGGGAACAACCAACATTAGACAACTTGGCCGGACGGACCGACCTGCTCTGATACCACTTGTAACGCCCCATATTGCTTTTTAGGATTACCGACTGACCCCACAAACCAACACAGGTCTTTTCAGCATGCTTTGTCCTCAATCACACGCTTTCTAGGAAACTTCCCAGAAGGTCACCCATCCCAAAATTGCTCCAAGTCAAGCACGCTTAACTGCAGAGTTCTTATGAACGGGCTACCGAAAAGAAGATGCATCTTGTTGGTATAGGTAGTACCAATTAATCCTTATAAGCCTTCATTCAACCATGCAGTCCCATACCTGCATATATTTGTCAAAAGACTATATTTCATAATCGATTCCACCATCTAGGATTCACGCCATACGGCTACCCACAACATATCATATCACAACATGCACAAGCTATACGTTATATAACAAAAGTATTCTGCACAATAACACATCAATCACACACATTCGCGACGGTAAAAATCAACACAACAATATGTTTTCAATTTTCTGCTATAATTTAACTATGTACAGGCCCCAAAGCCATTTTTTCTAGAAAGACAATCTCGTTAACTTACCAACGCTTCGAACGGGGGTCAAAACCGACTTACGGTTCAAGAGTTATGAATTTTCGAAGTTTTCCGAAAAACCAGAATTTTGCCTAAACACGGCTACGGGATTTTGCATTTTCGCCCGAAAATCCGACCGATTCAATTCTTTTTTTCGAAACAAACACATACTCATACTCACCTAACATATAACAATGAATTAGAACCATTAAACACGATTTCCACGATGTCCGATTTTCACTCAAATCTCAAACCCTCAATTATCCAAAAATGTCAAAACTCACAAACTCAACCAAATTCAATCAAACGAAATCCAATAATCACGGCTAAACATTACCCGACTAAACTATGCAATTTATTTTGAATTCTAACCGTTCAAAACTCGATTCTATCAATTTAACTCATTTGCCCTAGAAATGGAAAATAGAGAATAACACCCAACAAATCCAACACAACTCATACATAATCATACACATTGATCAAATAATAATGTTTCTCACCCTTACCTTGATTGGATTGAAGCTTGAAGTTGATTCTTGATGATTTCTCCAAGTTTCCCTCTTCTCTTCTCTTTTCTCCTCTTTCTCTATTCTTTCTCTCCTTTTCTTTCTTTCTTTCTCTTATGTTTCTATCTCTTTTCTTTTCTCTCCAATTTCCCTTATATATCATTTTATTTTCTTTCCATCATAATTCTTCTCTCAAAAATATCTATCAATTCATTTCTCACAAAATATCTCATTTTATCATTAATTAGAGAATATCTAATAAATCCACATTATTCTACCAAGTAGAATAAATTAATTAAATCCATTAACTCATTTAAATAAATCCAATAATTTATTTAAATCAGATAAATCACATAAACCAATTAATTAACACAATTAATCACTTATTGAAAAATTGGGTTGTTACATGACACGTGTTTACTTGCATGTTGTTCTGAATTCTCTTAAGAAATGAAACGTTAGCCAACGTTCAGATCTTCTAAAGATTGTTAGTTCAGAGTTTCACAAAAGAAATATTGATCAGAATAAAATAAGCAATCAGAAGAAATACTTCAGAGCATTAAACATTTTTGCATCTGTAAAAATTTGCTTCTGATAAATATTATTCTGGACAAAAATCCATACCAATATTTTTCAGAATAAAATTGAATCTATCTTCAACAAGGGGTTTTGTAAAAATATCTGCCCATTGATGATCTGTATCAACAAAGGCTAAATTTATGATTCCCTTCTGAACATAGTCTCTGATGAAATGATGCTTAATTTCTATATGTTTTGCCTTAGAATGTAAAATGGGATTCTTGGACAAACATATAGCAGAAGTATTATCACAAAAGATAGAAATGTTACTTTCAAAAATTTGATAATCTTCTAGTTGACTCTTCATCCAGAGCATCTGCGTGCTACATCCAGCAGCAGCAATGTATTCAGCCTCTGTGGTTGAAAGTGCAATTGTGGGTTGCTTCTTGCTGTACCAGGAGATTAGATTTCTTCCTAGAAATTGACAACTTCCAGAAGTACTTTTTCTTTCCACTCTGTCTCCAGCGTAGTCAGCATCACAGAATCCAACTAATTTGAAATCATCAGATTTTCTGTAACACAAACCCACATTAGAAGTACCTTTCAGATACCTTAGAATCCTCTTGACAGCTGTCAAGTGTGATTCTCTAGGATCTGATTGGAATCTAGCACACAGACAAACACTGAACAATATGTCAGGTCTAGAAGCAGTAAGATAAAGAAGAGAGCCAATCATACCTCTGTAGAGCTTCTGGTCTACTTTCTTACTTACCTCTTCCTTGCCAAGTGAGCTAGTAGGATGCATTGGAGTCTTTGCCAGCTTGCTGTCAGACATGTTAAATTTCTTCAGAAGTTCTTTAACATATTTTGTCTGATGTATGTAGGTGCACTCTGGAGTTTGATTAATTTGGATTCCTAGAAAGAATCTGAGTTCTCCCATCATGCTCATTTCAAATTCTGCCTGCATACATGTAGCAAACTCCTTTCCAAGCATAATATTTGTTGATCCAAAAATAATATCATCTACATAAATTTGGAAAATTAGAAGATCTTTCTTAATTGTTTTACAAAAGAGTGTTGTATCCACTTTGCCTCTGATGAAATTCTTCTCCAGAAGAAAATTGCTCAATCTCTCATACCAAGCTCTGGGAGCTTGTTTTAGTCCATATAGAGATTTCTTTAATTTGAAAACATGATCTGGAAATTTTTCATTTTCAAAACCAGGAGGTTGGTGGACATAAACTTCTTCTTCTATAATACCATTAAGAAAGGCAGTTTTAACATCCATCTGATACAGAGTGATGTTATTTTGTGCAGTAAAAGAAGTAAGAAGGCGTATAGATTCTAACCTTGCCACTGGAGCATATGTCTCAGTGTAATCAATACCTTCTTGCTGACTGTACCCTTGAGCAACCAGCCTTGCCTTATTCCTCTCAACTTCTCCTTTCTCATTTAGCTTATTTCTGAAGACCCATTTTGTACCAATTATATTGAATCCTTGAGGTCTCTGAACTAGATCCCATACATCATTTCTGCTGAATTGATTTAGCTCTTCTTGCATGGCAATAATCCAATCATTGTCTTGCAGAGCTTCATCTACAGAAGATGGTTCAATTTCTGACACTAGTCCAAATAGTGATGCTTCAGATGATCTTAGAAAGGATCTTGTTCTGATGGGATCATCCTTCTTTCCAATAATGACATTCTCTGGATGAGAAGCTTTAATTCTGGATGATGATCCTCTAATAGTTGACTCTTCAGAAATGTTTAGATTATTCATCTGAGAAGTTAAAGGAGTAGCATCTGGAGTTGCTTATGGTTCCTTCACTTGAATTTTGTCTGCTTCTGGAACTTCAGAGTCAATAAAGACTACTTCCCTATCTGCAGAGTTATCAAACTGCTTTGCCTTTTCAGAGCCAAGCTTATCATCAAATCTGACATGAATGGATTCTTCCACAATTTGTGTCTCAGTGTTGTATACTCTGTAGCCTTTAGAGCGTTCAGAATACCCAAGCATGAAACACTTCTGTGCTTTGGAATCAAACTTGCTCAGATTTTCCTTAGTGTTTAACATATAGCAAATACATCCAAAAGGATGAAAATAAGAAATGTTGGGCTTTTTGTTCTTCCACAGTTCATAAGGAGTAACAGACACTCTGTTCTGAATGTAACAGGCTGTATTGATTGCTTCTGCCCAAAAATGTTTTGCCAGATTTGTCTCATTGATCATGGTTCTGGCCATTTCTTGCAAAGTTCTGTTTTTCCTCTCTACAACCCCATTCTGTTGTGGAGTTCTAGGACAGGAAAAATCATGAGCAATGCCATTTTCAGAAAAATATTTTTCAAAATATTTATTTTCAAATTCACCATCATGATCACTTCTGACTTTTATAATTTTGAAATTCTTTTCATTCTGGACTTGCTTGCAGAAGTCAAAGAACACAGAATGTGACTCATCCTTGTGTTTTAAGAACTTTACCCATGTCCATCTACTAAAGTCATCAACAATGACTAATCCATACTTCTTGCCTCTGATGGATGCAGTTTTCACTGGTCCAAACAGATCAATATGAAGTAATTCTAGTGGTTTAGAAGTAGAAACAACATTTTTTGATTTGAAAGATGTTTTTGAAAACTTCCCTTTCTGGCATGCTTCACAAAGAGCATCTGAAGTGAACTTCAAATTAGGGAGTCCTCTGACAAGATTAACTTTATTAATCTGAGATATACGTCTCATATTAATATGGCCCAATCTTCTGTGCCAGACCCATTGCTCTTCATTAACAGACAAGAGGCATTTAACATTTTGAACTTTAAGTTCTGAAAGATTTATTTTATAAATGTTGTTTTTCCTCTTACCACTAAATAGGATAGAGCCATCCTTTTGACTAATAGCTTTACAACATTTTTGATTAAAGGTAATATCATAACCATTGTCACTTAATTGACTTATGGACAATAAGTTATGCTTTAACCCTTCAACAAGTAAAACATTAGTAATAGAGGGAAGTTTACCATTTCCAACAGTGCCAGATCCAATGATCTTGCCCTTCTGGTTCCCTCCAAACTTCACGTCACCTCCAGATTTAAGTTCCAGGCTTTGGAACATAGACTTTTCTCCTGTCATGTGTCGTGAGCATCCAGAGTCCAGGTACCATGATTGGCGTCCTGACCTTGCTGCTAAGAACATCTGCAACAGGAATTATTTTGTTTTTAGGTACCGAGATCTTCTTGGGTCCTTTGGGGTTAGTTGGTTTGTAGGTTTGTCGAAACTTCTGTTTTTCAACATAATGTTTATGCTGACTTGCCTTGGGTTTAAACACATAAGTATTCTTCTCAGAGCTTGTGTGTTTAATGTCATTTAAGTGACCAAATTTAAATTGAGAATACAGAGGTGTCTTCTTGATGAAAAGTTTGTCAACAGGTTTTGGATTGCTTCCAGATGAAGATTCATATCCAATACCTCTTATGTTGTTTCCACTAACACCATAGATCATAGAAGCCATCTTGCTTCTGTCTATGCTCTTAGTAAGAAATCTCTGAAAGCTAGATTCATATTTTTCTAAAATGTTTTCACATGACTTAGTCTCAGATTCAGATTCTTGTTGAGTTATTTCAAAGTCATTTTTGATTTTCAGATTAATTTCTTTTTGCTCAATAAGTTCTGTCTTCAGAAGATCAATCTCAGATTCAAGATTGCTTTTCAGCTTCTTGTATTTGAGTTTGATATTGTTATAACTTTTAAGAACTTCTGTTAAAACTTTTATAAGTTCTTCTTTGGTAAGTTTAGCCATTACCTCTTCTGCGTCATCATCAGATTCAGAATCTGATTCATATCCTGAGGTACCTTCCTCTTGATCCTTTGTGCTAGCCATCAGTGCAACATTAGCACATTCTTCTTCTGATTCAGAAGATGATTCAGATTCATCTGAGTCATCCCATGTTGCCATCAGAACCTTCTTCTTTTTGTTAAACTTCTTCTTGGGTTTTTCTTTCTGAAGTTTGGGGCAATCATTCTTGTAGTGCCCAGGTTCTTTGCACTCATAGCACACAACTTCTTTCTTGCCAGATCTTCTGTGCCCAGAAGATTCCTTTCTATTATCAGATCTTCTGAAGTTGTTGAACTTCTTTCCCTTGTGCTTCCAGAGTCTGTTGATCCTTCTGGACAACATGGATAATTCATCTTCTTCTTCAGAAGAAGATTCTTCAGAGCTTTCTTGAATAACCTGCAAAGCTTTAGCAGTTTTGTTAGATTTTAAGGCAACAGATTTACCTTTTTCTTTCTTTTGAGGTTCATCTTCCTCAAGCTCAATCTCATGGCTCCTCAGTGAGCTGATGAGTTCTTTTAGAGAGATCTTATTCAGATCTTTAGCCATCTTCAAGGCAGTCACCATTGGTCTCCATCTGGTAGGCAGACTTCTGATGATTTTCTTTACGTGATCTGATGTAGAGTATCCCTTGTCCATAACTTTCAGCCCAGCTGTGAGTATCTGAAATCTGGAGAACATGGCTTCAACAGATTCAGAGTCTTCCATTTTGAAGGCCTCATACTTCTAGATCAGAGCCAGAGCTTTTGTCTCCTTAACTTGAGAATTTCCCTCATGAGTCATTTTTAGGGATTCAAACATATCAAAAGCAGTTTCCCTGTTTGTAATTTTTTCATACTCAGTATGTGAAATTGCATTCAATAATATAGTCTTGGCTTTGTGATGATTTCTAAAATCTTTCTTCTGAGCATCTGTCATAGATTTTCTGTCAATCTTCTTGCCATTCCCATCTGTGGGATGGACATATCCATCTATGACTAGATCCCATAGATCACCATCATATCCTAGGAAAAAACTCTCAATTCTGTCTTTCCAGTAGTCAAATTTCTCCCCATCAAACATAGGGGGTTTGGTGTTGATCCTATCCCTTTCTTCATATTTATTGTTAATATTGGATATAGAATTATTAGCCATTGTAACAAATAAATATATATCAAAGTATTTCTCTCTGGATCTTTATTGACACTGTTAAGTGGTAGCACACATAGAACCGGAGCTCTGATGCCAACTGAAGGTGAGATAATACTTAGAAGGGGGGTTGAATAAGTATTAAAGATTAAGACTTAAAAAATAATAACACAATTATTTTTATCCTGGTTCGTTGAAATCAACTACTCCAGTCCACCCTTCCTAGAGTGATTTACCTTTCTCAACAAGGACTTAATCCACTATTTAATCAAACAGATTACAATAGTAACACCTAAGAACAACTGTTCTTAGTCTTCTCAAGAGCTAACTGATTCCAACTGAATCCTCTCAAGGAAAACCTTTACAATCAATGTAAATCAAATACAAGAGTATTAATGCTTCTAAAAAGCTTTTATCACAACAGTGATTTTTCTCTTAAGTTTAAGTACAAGAAATTCTAAGAAGAATATGAAAGAATGAGAGCTTTGAATAATATGATTTCTTTTCAGCAAATTGTGTCACTGAAGAATTTGGTGGAGTCTTCCTTTTATAGGCAGCTGATCCAAGGAAGCTGAGCGTTGAGAAGAGAGTCCCAAAAAGGTCTGAGCCTTTTTGTCTTCACATCAAGTGACCTTTCCTAGAAGTAGATAGCACAGAAAAATCCTTTTTGTCTGTGTTCTTGTGTCTAGCACAAATGAGGAAAGAGACGTTTGATTTACTCCAACGGATATAATCTTTGAATATTTCTTCTTCAGTTTTCAGTAAGTTCTTCAGAATCTGATTGAGTCAGAGTCTTCTAATGATGTTCAGAACTTTGCTGTATCAGAGTCTTCTGCAGCATGTGTGCTTTCAGCGTGTTGATCATCAGAGCATATTTGTCACAGAACTTCAGTACTTGGCAGCTTTAGTACTTTCAGAAACTTCTGTAGAAATTATGCTTTGAGAAACTCTTCATACAATATTCTTCTTTGCTTCAGATGCTTCTGACTAGCTTCAGAATCTTCTGGAGCTTCTTGCTTCAGATCATTCTGGAGACTACGCTCAGGATCTTCTGTAAACAGCAATCAGAATCTTCTGCAGGATGCATCTGGCGCTTCAGAGTCAAGATAACTTCTTGTATACAATTCAGATTTGCTTCTAGAGAGTTAATTTCATTTCAATCTGTAGTAAAACTCTCAAACAAATTTTAGAGTGTATAATTCTTAAATATAAAATTTCCTAACAGTTATCATCAAAACCAAGAGATATTATTAAGAACCAATCTGTGTTCTAACAGAAAAGTCACAGGAATGTCTATTTTCACAACCTTTATTTATTTACGAGAACCTGTAACTCGTGCACTTGGGGAAGAATGGGCTTGGAATCTATGAATTTAACGTCAAAGTATTGAGAAATTAAAAAATTCTTTGTACCTTCCTCTTCTGCCTTGAATTTAAATTTGAGTGCTTTCTAGATTTCTGTTGCAGACTGAATATCAGTATAAAGGTCGTAGAGACGATCAAATAGTGTATTCAAGATATGTCCACGACATAGAAATTTGTCCTTTTTATGTTTCTTTCTCTCCTTCTTGAGTTCATCAGAATCATCCTCGGTTGGTTCAAGAATTGGCGATAAGTCAGGCTCTAAGACATAGTGAATTTTCAGAGAAGTCAGTAGGAATGTCATCTTATCTTGCCATCGAGTGTAGTTGGTACCATCAAAGCGATCCAACTTAACTAGGTCCTGGTTCATAACTTTGATGCTTGAAACTGCAGCGTCGGAAGCATTTGAATACTTTTAAGACTGTTAGAAATATCGTTGAAGTCGAACGGATCCATGACTGAATCGTGAATGATGTCTCTTTCCTTAAAAGTATTTCAAGCAGTCTCTTGTATGTCTTAGGGTTGGATTGCAGGAATACCCAGGATAATTCAGTCTTATATCGAATTTGCACAAGACTGATGAAAACTCAATTATGTAGCGAAGAGTGTCTAAAATTTTGTACAAGAGAATATTTGGTTTGTGATATGATTTTCTAAATTCCGAAATGAGGTATTTATAGGTCATGCATGTGTTGTTTCACAAGGTTGCGAACCATGATGGAACAACGCCTTTTAATCAAAAATTGTTATGTTTCAACCATTGTCTATGTTCATTCTGCAGCAACCCTTCACAAAATGTTACTTCTTTTCAAATTTAAAAATTAATATTCACTTGAATATTTTCTTATCATTTTGGAACACACTTAATATTATTAATTATTAATAATTTACACCATAAAATATTAAAAGAGAGCGACATGAGGTTAGCAGAAGAATAACATGAGATTTGAAAAAGAGCCATAGCTCTTAATGAATATAACTTGTTTTCTACAAATATATATATATATATATATATATATATATATATATATATATATATATATATATATATATATATATATATATATATATATATATATATATATATATATATATATATATATATATATATATATATATATATATATATATATATATATATATATATATATATATATATATATATATATATATATATATATATATATATATATATATATATATATATATATATATATATATATAAACAATATTTATGGTGTTTTTTTTCTTATTCCCCTGCATGTTCGACGCGTGCCAAGATGTGATTGGAGTCTGGGTTTAAAATTTGGAACAAAAATACTCACCCTTCCATCCATGTTTAAACATTGTGTTTGTATTTTATTGTTATTATATATTTTTTTCTCTTTCTTCTTTTCTTTTTCTTTTTTTTAATAACATTGGTAATTAGGAGAGGTGATGGGTTTTAGGCCCATTTTTACTGATTAGTAAAAAGCCCTCCTTGCATCATGTATTTCAATTGTATGTGGTGATTATTATTCATATTTATTATTTCTATCTAGATTAGTAATTTAATAATTTGTTGTAGTTAAATTAATTATTTAAAATATTAGTTATTTGATTTTTTTTTGTTAGATAGATTAAGTTATAATTATTTTTTTTGTTTCTTTAAGTGTAAAGAGTGTTTTATAATCTTTTTTCTTCAATTTTTTTGTATGCAACATTCTCTTCATCTGTTGCATTATCGTTGATTGATGATACATCCTTCTTGATGAGATCTCAAACTTCTTGTTAGTAAAACAACACCTTAATCTGCTTGCACCAATATTCGTTGTTCTTTCTATTTAGAATGGGGAGATTTACCGAAAATTATCATTTAGATGATTCATAGTGATTCAATACGCCCCAAAGATCACAGTCATTGTTTTAGATACTAGATGTTGGGAAAACTCTAATCTTAAAGTTAACCAAATCAATCTTGATGAATAATAAAATTCTGCCATAGCAGATCACAAATGTCCCAAGAGATGACGAGACATTGTTCTCTGCATAACGTCTTAACAAGGGCAGAACCTTCAACGAAATTGCAGATTCATAATACAATCTCGTGACAGATGTCCCAACATCAGTCAATACATAAACTTCTGATCATGAGAGCAGATAAAATAAAATATAATATAATGATAAATAACACAGAATATGATGACCCGGTTCGGTGAACAACAAAACCTACATCTGAGGGTTACCAAGCCAAGAATGAATTCACTATTAGCAGTATTAGTTTAGAGCTAAACTCCCATATTTACAACTCCTCACTTAACCCCTACCCAATACAATTCTATCTAGAAATCACCATCTAGATAAGAGAAACCTATCTCAATCCGTAAATCACAACCTATGATACCTAACAGTTACTACATCCTGTAACTGCATTATTCTGATCAACAATCAGTCAAGACTTTTGAATGACAAACAATTCATGGATTTGCTTTAAAGCTTCATCCAAGAACAATACACAATTCATTACTTCACCGCTTCTGAATTTGTAAATCTATGTCTACCACAATGCATCGATCGATAAAAAGGGTGACTTACAAAACAAGAAAGTACACGACTTTCAAAACCCTAAATCCTTGGTCTTCCTTTTATAATCTTCAGTAGTCCATGAGCTTCGAAATACTTGTTTAATTATTCCTTGATCCATGCCTTAGATCTTGGAACTATATACAAATATTCTGCTGAAGCAAAATCCTGTGCATCAGTAACAGACAGGATGTCCTAACATCGTGTTGGGGCGTCTTATCCAGCATGTCTTCTTTCAGCAGAATTCTTCTTGTTGGAACATCTTGTACAACATCCAGTTTTACCAAAATTTGCTCAAATCTGCAGAGCCTTCAATCTTCCCCTTTTGACAAATTTTGGCTAAAACTCCTCAGGTAGAAAAAGAAAGTTCGAATGTCATTCAAATTCTTCCAAGGAGTGGTGGTTATGATTGGGACACTTCTGAGGCTCCCCCTTTCTCCTGAAATTCCTAGTTGTATGTTAGTGTACACGAGGAAGAGGATGTAACGCACTCCCTCTCAAAACTTTACTTGCCACAGAGAGATAAATCTTCCTCTTAAGGGGTATAAGAGAACCCTTAAGGAGATCCAGAAAGATCTTAAGAGGAAGCAGATGCAGTATACATAACACAAAGTACATAAAGGATGTAACTCGGGTCACAAGACACAACCTGTTTCATAACTCAGATCACAAGGCACAAGGAAGAACTCAGAGAAGAACCTGAGACTCAGACAGGATGTTAGAACATCCCATACAACATCCTTATAAAACAATTGCAGGATGTTAACCGAGATGAATACACACTCATTCTCCCTCTTTTTAGCCAGTAATTTGCAAAAGAAGCCAACACAGCTCCATATCCACATGGTACTTACCCAAACTCGGACAAAATCCATGAAGACACAACCCAACACAAGAAACACAACCTGAGAATCCAGAACCAGCGCTTGTCGCTTGCGCGAAAATAAGGTGCCGGCATGACAGAAGAGTCGCCACCTTTCGTTATTTATCCCTCAGAGCAGGAAAGGAAACGATCGGAAAAACCTGACGAAAAAGGGTAAGACAAGGTCATCGCAACCATTGTCTGGGTTCGGGAGTCGGTTACGCAAGGGGAAGGTATTAGCACCCCTCACGTCCGTCGTACTCGACGGGATCCTCGCTTGTTGTGTACTTGGACGGGTTGGTTTTATTTTATCTACCTATCAAGGCTGGCTGAAAAAGAAAAGAAAAATGACTCGGCAAAGCATCGCACTTTATGCCTACGTATTCTCATCAGAGAATGAGAAATCAGAGTCAACGTAGTTCGGCCTACGAAGGATTATGGGGGAAGGTAGCTCGCCAAGACTTTGCCATCTTGTGCCTACATACTCTCAACAGGCATGAGAGATCAGAGCTCACGTAGTTCGGGAAACTACGGTTTATTTCCTGTCTTTAAAGAAGTGTTTTTTTATTGTGTTTGCGATTTCAACCGCACTAGAGACTATGACCTGAGAGTGAATGCGTCGCATGTCACCCAAAGGGTACCATACTAAACATTCAGACTATGGAAAAGAAACTCTCCCACAATCCTTTCTCAGATAGCTTAAAGCTCGTAACGTACGAAAGAAATCATTCATGATTACTGTATCTTAAACTGTTTTGAGATGAGAAGAGAAACAGGCCCAACTAGGAGGGAGACTATCAAGTCCTACTGTTGTCATGCCATGGATTCATCCTATGGTTGAGGTTTGAACAGGGAACTCCTAGAAGTTTTCATGCATAGATTTCAACCTAAGATTCTATCATCAAATCCTCATCAGAGGAAATGAGAGTCCTAAGGGATCATGTCAATGATACACCAAACAGACAAAGCCTCAGCTTAACAGTAAAATGCATGCAATGCAAGTAAGGGAGGGAATGTGTGTGGGGCTTCAGCCTCCACAAGCTCGTCTCGACCTCAAGCCAGTCATGAAATAACAGTAATCATACCGAAAAATAAACAACATGCTATCATGCAATAAACAGTAAACTGCAATCATACAGATAAAAGAAATGAAAATGCCATCAGGCAAACAAAACACATGGGCAAGGGAGCTGGGCTCTACCGAATACCCGCAAGCAAAGCCACGCAATAACAATACAAGCAGAGGGAGCAACTCAACCTCTAATGCAATCATGCTCTTATCCTGAACTTATTCTAGATGGACTTAATCTAATGCAACAGACAAATCAAACAAAACACACAATACAGAAAAGAAAAACAGAAGAAAGCCTCAGCTCCTCCCCTGCAAAGCTTCAACTTCTAACCCAGGTGTCAACTTGATCTTCACAAAGTCTTCAGACTTCAACAATCTCCAAGGAATCATCCTCTTCAAAGCTTCAACTTCTATCTTCAATGGCTTTTAGTTCTTCAATCAAATCTTTTATCATCTTCTTCTTCAAAGCAAACAACTTCAATGCAAATCTTCAATACTCTTCATTGCTTTTTTTTTTTATCTCCAACAACCCAAATGCTCCAACAAACAAGATTCAATCAAGAGGAGGTGAGGATGTTAGAGTGCTCACTGACTTCCAAGGGATGCCATTAAGGACTTAACATCAAAAGGAAAGGCTCTCTCAAAGTTCTACCTCATAGGGCAAGGTCACTAATCCCTCCAAAGGAGAGAGGTGAATACCCTTAAGGGACTTTATATCATAGAGAAGGAAGGAGGTGAACAAGACACTCCTTGTTTATTGAATGGAATTATTCTATCTAAAGCTCTACCTATGTACTTATGATCCTATAAACAGAACAAACAAAAGCTAAAACTAAGCTCCTCTTCAAGGTCTTCAAAGTCTTCAATGATGATCCACAAGGTCTTCAACTCAATCCTCAAGGCTCACACACTCAAAGGAGAAGAAAAGAAAGCAAAACAATACAAACTATGCCCTTAAGCAACACACATACTAACCATACATTCAAAAATAAATTAAAAATACTAAAATACTATATAATATTCTAGTAAAATTCTAGGGGCTTCTATACATACCTACCCTTAACCCATATATTCCCCATACTCTAATCTTGACCTAAAAACCCAAAACAAAATTGTTAAGTCTACTTATGCAACCTAAAACCCTAATTTGAGTACACTAAGACTATGCTTAACAAAATAATCAAATTTTAATCTAAAAATCATGAAATAAATCCTATGGGAAAGTATGATTCAATATCTAACTATGCCAAAAAGAATGGCTCAAAAATCCTAAGGGAAGGTCCTAAAAGAAATTCTACAAAATTGAGTATCAAACTAAACATTATTTAAAAGCTATTTACATGGAAAATATACTAAAAGTATTAAAAGGAAATAAAATGCCAATTTTATTTATTGATATTTTTCTAGACAAAATTATGAACATGCAAAAAAAACAAGAATTAAAAAACAATCATTTTTTCATTTTTATATGATTTTTATAAAATGCTAAAATATTAAAAATGAGAAAATAAAAGAAATGAATTACAAAGGGGGAGGGGGTGTCAAACATAACTGCGTCCAGTTGATTATGATGGTGGGCCCAGGAAGGGGGGTGCGCCTAGCATGGCGCGCCTGGGCCCAATTGCCATCAGAAAATAGAAATAAAATTCAAAGAAAATAATTAGGCAAGCGGTATGAATAGCAACAAATTCCAGTTCATTTTTGGATTTGGGCCGCTGGTGGGGTGTGAGTATCAGAACTTTCATTAAGCCCAGGATTCATCTTTAAGTAAAACAACGCGTTTTACTTTCAATCTTTCCCTCCATTTTCTGAATTAAATCATGGTCGTGCGATGGAATGAAAGAGTCAATTAACCAGGGGTGATCCAACGGCTAATGGATCGTCTTCCCCAAACACATGCTAGGGTTTCATCAAAACAGAATCCATGCGTGATTCTTCTTCAAGCTCGTGCTCCCTCATATGGCCACGAAAAGCCACGATCCAAAGACCAAAATTGCTCCACATTTCCCCAAGAATACAATGGTGCCAATAATTTTCACTGAAACATCTTGTATCACTCTAACAGAACGCACGAACATTAGGGTTTCAACATTTTTCTCTGTGATCAACTCTGCTAGAGCTTCAATCTAATGACATAAACTTGTTCTACATGCTATCCTCATCATTCTATGCTATCACATATCCATTAAAACTCCATACACGGCTTGATCTTGATCTTGAAAGAAACTATGATCTGTTACCAACCTTCATGAAACCCTCTGAAACTCTATGGAAATGGTCATCTAACCTATCTTAGCCATTCTATACTAAAGATCTAAACATCTAGCACCTAATTAAAGAGATGTCAATGAAAACACCAACCTGTCAAATGGTGATGGTAGAGGTGTGTAGAGATGGTTTCAGAACTTGTAATTGATTCCAAACACTCCTCTAATAGTGGAGATGATTCTGTTTGCACTATCCTTGAAGGAGGAAGCTTGTAATGGAAGATTTGAGTCTTGCTTGATTTTTGAAGAAACCTTGAAATGGCACTTTCTCTCTCACTTTCTCCAATGGATTCACCAACCTTGACCAACCCTAATCTCATGGTGATTCACTCTTTAAATAACAACCAATGGAAGAGTCTAGATTCATCTAGAAAGCCCTAGAAAATCATGGAAAATCTCATGTAGTGATATGTGGTATTATCTCCTTTCATGCATTAAGTCCCTTAATTTTGCTTTAAAATCTACTTACAAGAGATATTGAGAAGGAATGTGTGGAAAAACAAGCATTGCCTTTGCCTTATGTGAAGTTTCTCAAGGTTCCTTAATATGCAAGAAACAAAATTACAAAGCAACCTCCATTTTAAGACCTCAAATCAAAAATCTATTTGAACCATTGTTTTTAAAATGATGTTTGGATTCAAAATGACATATTGGATGACCTATTTTGGATTTGTACATCTCCCAAACCAATTTCCAACTTGGATTCATTTAACTTATAAGTCATTTTTAGGTCATTTTTACCCAATCTTGTAAATCCTTGCTACAAGCTTTTACAACAAATCATGACCACTTTTCTAGGCTTAAAATCCCATTTTGAACAACTTTGATGTTTTGAGTTTTTTCATTTGAGGCTTGGAAATAGGAGATATGGCCTTTGCTTAAAATGACCTATAATCACCAAATGACCAAAATACCCCTGTCTTGTTCAAACCATAAGTTGAGTTCTACAAATCCTATCAAGGACTTATAGTACTCTCTAGAAATCTAAGAAGATGCTCTTCAACATTCATGTTGACCAAGAAATCATAGGAATCATCCTACTAGGGCAAAAGTTGTCTGCAAGTTGGGTGACTTTCAAGGACCCAGATTCACACACCTCAGATGACCTGTAATTTGTCAAAACCATAACTTGAGCTCTGCACATCCTATCAAGGACTTCTACCACTCAAATTAAAGCTAAGAACAAGCTCTACAACATTCATGTATTGGGGAAGATGAGATATCAACCACATCTTGAGATTAAACTGCCTGGAAGATAGGGATCAAACTAGGGTTTTTTCACTGACAATCCTTAGAAACCCTAACTCAAAACTTCTCAAACTCCTCAATCATCATGAGTTGGTCTAGGAATCATCTTTATAACATCTCCATACATCATTCCATGATCTCATGGCCCCTGGATTAGGTCTCAACCTTCTCCAAATCTTCAGTTGACTTAGGGTTGACCCAGTCAAAACCCTAATTCTACCATTCATGGTTGAATCTTCTGAATTCTTGTACAATGACCTCTCTAGGCTTCATGATGGCTTTCAAGACATCTCATAGGCTTTCTCAAAGCATCAAGTTCATTCTCAAAGTCTCAGAATCATCTGAGAAGCACCCACAACTCTCAAGTTATGAGACACACAACTCTGGTTTCAACCAATTCCTCTGAGGATCTCTTGAACTTTCTGATGAAGGTATCAACTTTCAAACACTTCATGGGTAAATAAATGTTGGTTAAATTTTGGGGTGCAACAGCTACCCCTATTCAAACGGCTTGAACCTGACTGGGTGAGAAGCGAACGGCTCTCAGCCAATCAAGGTGCGAGACGATTGAATACCGGTAAACCCGAAAATTTGCTAACTGCTCAACTCTTCGAATACTGCAATACTAGATGCTCAACAACTAGCTGGAGAGATATTTGTCTGACGTCGCAGTCAGTTATCCACATTAAATTCTTCTGATACTGCCTTCAGACAACCACAACACCCAACATCGCCGCTGGAAGACTAAACCATCTGACATACCCAACATCGCTGCTGGAAAACTGAATCTGACATCGCCGTCGGAAACAAACATCGCTCTGAGAGACACTCGACATCGCTGTCGTACAAACATCATATCTGCTGGGGAATTGAAGAGTCTGACCTCGCCGTCAAACAAACATTCAACTTCGCTGCCGAACAAACATCCAACCTCGCCGCCGGAAACAAACATGATCTGACCTCGCCGTCAAAACGAACGCTGAACAAATCTGACCTGGGGTTTACCCCTGGTAAATGGAACAAAAAGTACATTTGCGTATTTGAAACTACTCCGCTGGGAATGAGAGACTTAGCCAAGCACACCCTGATCTGGGGTTCACCCTCAGAACCATAACGAACATCCGAATACTACTGCACACTGCCCACCGTAGAACTTCAACATCAAAGCTATATGAAACCCTGGCCCCTGGCCATTTCCAGCTTCAGCTAGAAAAGGTCTTCAAGCACTCCTGAAGATGGGATCCTTGGCCTCCAAGGATATAAACTTTGCCTGTCGGCAACTCTGCAGGAGGTATCTTCGACTTCAGTCTGAAGAAAATGATCCTTGGCCTTCAAGGATGCATGGATCTGCCTTCAGGCAACTCCGCCTCTACTATAGAGCATCCGTGACTTTAGTCAGGGATATACTTCGACCTTCAGTCCGAAAAAATGAATCCTAGGTCATTCATGACCTTGGGGGATAACCTTGCCTTCAGGCACATTCGCTTCAGCTTGGGGAAATCTGTGACTTCAGTCAGAGAAGTGGTATCCTGAGCCATTCATGACTCTACGGGGATTCAAGCACTTTGCCTTCAGGCAAACTCTGCTTCAGCTGGAGAAACATCTTCGACTTCAGTCAGAAGAAACACTATTCACTTGATCGCAATCAATCATCACCTCAGGACAACTGACTTGGTCTTCAGGCCAACACGGATCACCTTGCATACAAAAGTTGTACCTACAAATTTTTGAACCTTGTCTTCAGACGAACGTTGATTCATCAACAAAGAAATCTGAATCCACAGGAACCTTCTAATATAGCCTTCAGGCGTTTACGAAGTCAATCTTCAGATGGGGCAAACATATCACGCTGCTAGGGACTTCAAGAATCATCTTGAACAAACAACTCCGTTGGGCACCCTCAAGAATCATCCTGAACCGATAACCTTTCTGGAGCAAACATTCTGCTGGGTATTCCAGGAATTTTCCTGGGCAACTCTTGCTGGGGACGCTACTGGGGAGCTCAAGAATCATCCTAAGCAAACAACTCGGGAAACTGCGCTGAGGTCTTAAGAGTCATCTTAAGCAAACGGCCTTGCTGAGGGATTCGAGAATCATCTTGAACTGAAGACTTCGCTGGGGATCTCAAAAATCATCTTGAGCGAGTGGCTTCGTTGGGGAGAATGTCAGGAATCATCCTGAGCAACTGATCCTTCGGCTGAACACCTGTAAAACAAGAATGATAATAACCTAGATCATGCTTATGATGCATATGCTTCTGCGCCATGCCCCACATGGTGGAAATGCTATGCGTCTATGCTAAATGCCATGCAATCATGCACAATGATGCGATCCCGTCAGCAAAATAAACGCCGAAGGGGAATTCTCCTGTCAAGGAGAAAGAACTACTCAGATAGAGGAATCTTCCTGCTGAGGAGAACATGGACACGCCAATATCAATCGGACTCTGTCTGGGGAATTGATCTTCCGTTGACTGCTGCAGGGAAAACAACTTCAGTTGATCTGCTGCAGGGGAACGAAGCTCTACGAGAACTTGGACTTGCTGAAGGAATGCGATGTCAATCGTGGGAATAAACTGCGGGGCCTTCTCAGCTACTCTTCTGGGGATAACAACTCTGTGGGGAAACAACTTCAGCTACTCCACACTCCACTGGGGAAAAACCAATCATGATCTGATCAAATTCCAAGGACTCGACTCTCTTGGACATCTGCAAACTCGGTTGAGGAAGGAGAAGTCATTCTGCTTCGCTGGAGAGAGTGCGACTCTGGGGAAATACAGCATCAGCTGTTCAAGGCTCTGCTAGGGAGAATCCACTCATGGTCTCAACTGCTTCCAAGGATTCGGCTCTCTTGGGGGTTTGCGGACTCAGCCGTGGAGAGAGAAATCATTCTACTTCACTGGAGAGTACAACTCTGATGAGGAATTTCAATTCCGCTGGGGAAGAAGGAGTCATCCGACTTCGGGGGAGAGCACAACTCTGCAGAGGAATACAGCCTCAGCTGTTCCAACACTCTACTGGGGAAGAGGGAATCATCCGACTTCAGGAGAGAGTATGACTCTGGTGGGGGAATCTCAATTCCGCTGGAGACTTCAGTCTGGCACCATCAGTTACTGCATACTTCGGCATATGAATAATTTCCTACGAATCCTGCACTTGTGACCCGGTGCTGGGGAAAGAATCCTGCTTCGGCGACTTTACTGAGGAAAACACGAGCTTCGGCACCCGAACACTTCTATGAAATCTGCATTTGTGACCCGGTGCGGGGGGCATACGAGCTTCGGCGCGCGACTCAGCTGAGTAGATGACGTTCCTTCAGGACGCGTCTGCTTGGAGAAGAGAATCCTCTGCCTGGAGAGCCATACCAATGCTCACTATCTCGTATTCAGACTCTGCGGAGGAGAGACTATTGAACTCTGCTGGAGAAGGAGGACTCGCCCTGCTTCGGGGATGCGCACGACATATCTTCTGGAAAGCGCTACACCTACAACAACACAAACAAACAGACAAGATACCCTCCTCAAAGGGGCCTATCAAGGTTATTATCTCGTGACAATATTCAGGTAATTAATTGTTTCAACAATCAATGGGCCTAGGCCCGTAAGTTTATGTATGCGCATTTTATCAAAAACATCGGCGTTTTCATTCGCAAACAAAACAGATAAATGCTAAACAGGCAAGCAGAATTGCTGAATAACATACATTTTATTGATGGTGACCCCTGAATGGGCAAAATGTTTTACAACAGAGGCAAACTCCTGGAATGAGGAAGCCGCGCAAAAATAAAACATAAATATACATCAGTATATACAAATGTCGGCAACGAGGCGTAGACGAACACCATGAGTTGATCCCTCTAAGACCCACTCGACTTCGATATTTCTCCGACGCTTCAGCTTCGGAAGAGATTGATTCAGATCAACGGCCCTCAGGTCCTCCAAACCACTAACAATGAAAGTCCATACGCGGAACGCAGTCATTTGCTTATTCAAATCCCTAACTTTTGCGTGAACCGCCCTTTACGGGTTTTCAGTTCACCGGGATACCCTTTTTTGCCGAAGCCGCCCAGTGTAGGTTTTCGACTTCGCGGGTGTACATTTTTTCAATATATCCCTAATTTTTGCCCGAACCTTTTATTCTGTTTTTGGTTCGCCGGGATGCCCCTTTTTTGCCTGGACTCTTTCTTTTTTGTCCAGCGGGTCTCTTTCAAGCAAAGTATTTTTTAACTGCGTCCGCGTTCACCGGGGATGCAAAATCTTCACCATCCATCGTGGATAACAACAAAGCTCCTCCGGAGAAGATCTTGCTGACGACATACGACCCTTCGTAATTCGGAGTCCACTTGCCCCGGTGATCGGAGTGTGGCGGAAGAATCTTCTTCAGGACGAGATCACCCGTCTGAAAGCTTCTAGGACGCACCTTCTTATCATAAGCTTTCTTCATTCGGCTTTGGTACAGACGACCAAATGCAATTGATGCTAACCTCTTCTCGTCCATCAGGCTGAGTTGGTTCAAACGATTCGTAATCCATTCTGCCTCGTCGAGCTTTACATCGACCAAAACTCGCAAAGAAGGGATCTCCACTTCTAACGGTAAGACAGCTTCCATACCGTACACCAAGGAGAAAGGAGTTGCCCCGGTCGATGTACGCACCGTCGTACGATAACCGTGCAAGGCAAACGGCAGCATCTCGTGCCAATCTTTGTACGTCACAACCATCTTCTGAACGATCTTCTTTATGTTCTTGTTGGCGGCTTCGACGGCGCCATTCATCTTCGGCCGGTAAGGAGATGAGTTGTGGTGTTCAATCTTGAAGCTCTGGCACAGCTCCTTCATCATCTTGTTATTCAAATTCGAACCATTATTAGTAATGATCCGCTCGGGAACTCCATAACGACAGATGATGTCCCTCTTTATGAATTTAGCTACCACCTGCTTGGTCACATTAGCGTACGAGGCTGCCTCCACCCATTTGGTGAAGTAGTCGATAGCTACCAGAATGAAACGATGACCATTGGATGCAGTGGGCTCGATCTTGCCTATCATGTCGATGCCCCACATGGAGAACGGCCAAGGGGAGGACATGACATTCAATGGGCATGGCGGCACATGAACTTTGTCAGCATAAATCTGGCATTTATGACATTTCTTCGCGAATCTGAAGCAATCCGACTCCATAGTCAGCCAGTAATACCCTGCTCTCAGGATCTTTCTCGTCATGGCATGCCCGCAGGCGTGCGTACCAAATGTGCCCTCATGGACTTCTTCCATGAGCATACTCGCCTCTTTCTCATCTACACATCTGAGTAGCACGAGATCGTGGTTTCTCTTATACAGCACTCCATCAGGATTGAGATAAAAGTTTCCAGATAGCCTCCTCAGAGTCTTCTTATCCTGGGTTGATGCACCCACAGGATACTCCTTAGTCATAAGGAAGGTCTGGATGTCGTGGAACCATGGCTTGCCGTCGGCGGCATCCTCGATTGCAAAGACAAATGTCGATCTATCAAGACGCGAAAGCACAATTCTTGGAGCCTCATTCCAAAGATTGACCTTATACATTGAAGCCAACGTGGCTAAGGCATCAGCCATCTGATTTTCAGCTCTGGGTACATGATGGAGTTCCACTCGATCGAAGAACGGAAGCAGCCTCCTAGCATAATTCATGTACGACACTAAATTCGCTTGACGAGTTTCCCACTCACCTTTAATCTGATTGATTACAAGCGCTGAGTCACCATATACGTCTAGATTCTTGATTCTCAAATCAATTGCCTCTTCTAGACCCATAATACATGCTTCATACTCTGCTTCATTGTTGGTAACTGGAAACGTCAGTCTCGCAGTAAACAGGATGTGGGATCCGTGAGGAGTCCTGATGATAGCCCCAATACCACTTCCATAGGAATTAACCGCTCCATCGAATATCAACTTCCACTGAGACTTCCTGTCTGGCCCCTCATCGGGCAATGGCTCATCGCAATCCTTCGCTTTGAGAAACATAATATCCTCGTCAGGGAATTCAAACTTCATCGGCTGGTAATCTTCGATTGGCTGCTCGGCAAGGTAATCAGACAATACGCTTCCCTTAATGGCCTTCTGGGAGACGTACTGAATATCATATTCTGTTAACACCATTTGCCATCTGGCAATCCTGCCTGAAAGAGCCTGCTTCTCGAAGACGTACTTGATCGGATCCATCTTCGAAATTAGCATAGTGGTGTGATTGAGCATATATTGTCGTAGACGTTTGGCGGCCCAAGCTAATGCGCAACACGTCTTCTCCAGCATCGAGTATCGAGATTCACACTCAGTGAACTTTTTACTCAAATAATAAATGGCATGCTCCTTTCTGCCCGTCTCGTCGTGCTGACCGAGAACACACCCCATACTATTCTCCAGAACCGTCAGGTACATGATTAATGGCCGTCCAGCCACTAGGGGTATCAAGATTGGAGGTTCTTGAAGATACTGCTTTATTTTGTCGAATGCCTTCTGGCAATCCTCATTCCAAGTAATCGCCTGATCTTTCTTTAAAAGCTTGAACATCGGTTCACAGGTGGCCGTGAGCTGAGAGATAAACCTTGCAATGTAGTTTATTCGGCCCAAGAAACCGCGAACTTCTTTTTCTGTTTTCGGCGCTGGCATTTCTTGAATAGCTTTTATTTTCGCAGGATCAACTTCGATACCTCGTTCACTAACGATAAACCCCAATAACTTTCCGGACCGCACTCCGAAAGTGCACTTGTTAGGATTCAGCCTCAGCCTGAACTTCCTAAGCCTCTCAAAAAGCTTCAATAAGTTGACCAGATGCTCTTCCTCTGTTTGGGACTTTGCAATCATGTCATCAACATAGACCTCGATCTCATGATGAATCATATCATGAAACAACGTTACCATTGCTCGCTGGTAAGTGGCCCCTGCGTTCTTCAGACCGAAGGGCATTACCTTATAGCAAAATGTTCCCCAGGGGGTGATAAACGTCGTTTTCTCCATGTCCTCCGGTGCCATCTTAATCTGATTGTAACCGGAGAAGCCGTCCATGAACGAAAACATGGAAAACTGGGCTGTGTTGTCGACCAACACATCGATATGAGGCAATGGGAAATCATCCTTAGGGCTCGCCCTATTTAAATCCCGATAATCGACGCACATGCGTACCTTACCGTCCTTCTTCGGTACAGGCACTATGTTGGCGACCCACGGAGGGTAAGTGGTAACGGCTAGAAATCCTGCGTCCAACTGCTTCTGGACTTCTTCTTTGATTTTTACGGCCATATCTGGTCTCGTCCTCCTAAGCTTCTGCTTGACTGGAGGGCAATCTTCTCGCAACGGCAAGCGATGAACCACGATGTCTGTGTCAAGTCCGGGCATATCTTCGTATGACCAAGCAAAGACGTCACTATACTCTCGAAGCATCTCGACCAGTCTATGCTTGACATCATTCTGCAGCGCAGCCCCCACTCTGACATTTCTGACGAGCTCTTCAGAACCCAGATTTACGATCTCAATATCCTCCTCGTGAGGCAGAATAACCTTTTCCTCTTGTCTCAACAAGCGGGCCAACTCTTCCGGAAGGTCTTCGTCTTCATAAATCTCATCCTCGGCTTGATAGATCGGGCAATCGAAGTCGTAGTGAGCCGTAGAGGGTCCAGAGTCGATGTCGTCTGTTATGTGGATCCTGCAATAACAAGGGTTAAGTTTAAAGCAAGGATATGCAGGTTAGCACAAACCCCGTTGCCATTTTACTGTTTTTCGAAATAAAGATAAAACAGGAATAACAGAGAACACAATATTTGAGTACGAAGAAAACGCCTTTGATTTATTAACAAAATGCATGTACATAATCCAACAAGGCCCTGACAATAAAACCACTATGCCCCGGGCAGGACATAGGGTTGTACAAAGATTGTAAAAAGCAAATCATTACTCTTCACTTGTCAGCTGGATAATCTCCTTGACGGTCCAATTGTTGAGGCGCTCGCCCGGCTTGCTTGGCTGAATCCAGGCATCAAGATCACAATCGCTATCCCCGCTGTCCTCAGACGCTGCGTTGATGCTTTCGAAAATTACTCCGCCTTTGGTAAATAGGATCGGCCCCTTCCTACGAGACGAGCTGCTAGACGACGAAGATGAAGCTTCAGCTTCAGGAGAATACCCCAATCCAAACTTATCCTGCTTGATCGGTATTTCCAAAACATGCCCCCAGCCTGGGGTGGAACCGGCTTCGACGACGACCCGAGCTTCTTTGAACGAGGAGAGATTCATCTCTTGCTTCTCTATGACGACAGGAGCTACCTCTTTCACCTTGACGGTTTCAAATGCTTGGCAGAGAGTTTCATGGATTTCGCCTTCCATTTCAACATATTTAAAGGATGACAAGTGGCTCACCATAATGTCCTCCTCACCACAGACGGTTACTATGCTTCCCCCGACAGCATATTTGAGCTTTTGATGCAGCGTGGACGTCACGGCACCAGCAACATGGATCCATGGTCGACCTAAGAGGCAACTGTAGGCAGGCATGATATCCATGATATAAAAAACCGTATCGAATGTCTCCGGACCAACCTGAATCGACAGGGTCAACTCTCCGAAAACGTGGCGCTTAGTTCCGTCAAATGCTTTCACCACCAGATCACTGGGCGTGCAAAGCAATCCACGAGTGTCCAACTTCATTAATGCCTTCTTCGGAAGCACATTAAGCGACGAACCCGTATCCACCAGGACATGCGACATGATAGTGCCTCTGCATTCTATCGAGACGTGCAAGGCGCTGTTGTGATTTCTCCCTTTAGGAGTCAGCTTTAAATCTGTGAATCCCAGCCTATTGCCAGCGTTAACATGGGCTACCACCTCTTCTAGCTGATTTACTGATATCTCCTGCGGCACGTAGGCAGCGTTCAATACCTTCAGTAACGCGTTGCGGTGCGCTTCAGAACACAGCAACAAGTTGAGAATAGAGATTTTTGACGGAGTCTGATGAAGATGGTCTACAATCTTGTAGTCGCTCTTCTTGATTAACCGCATGAACTCTTCAGCATCTTTAACTAGCAAATCCTTCTCTGCCCCACAAGGGACCTCTTCGACAGCTTTGCCTTTACCCTTATCAGTAGCCTCAGCTCTGACCACTTTCTCAGCCACAACCTCTGTCGGCGCAAACACTCTTCCGCTTCGAGTAATACCACTGACTCCTGCGAGACTTTGCACAGTCGATCCGTACGGCTCTAGCTCTATCTTCTGACCATTGCAATAGACTTCGGCGCCGTAATGCCACGGAACGACGTTAGTGCTCTCGAATGGGATCGGCCCAGCTCTGGTAATAGTGATTGTAGGCGGTCGGGGCGCAGAAATAGTAATAGGTTGACGAGGAATGGTAATGGTAGCGACTTCATCTGCCTGCTTCAGCACAACCTCCCCCGATGCACTTTCAACTCTCCGGCTGAACTGCAAAATACCCTCAGACATCAGACTTTGGATACCTTCTACCAGCTGCTCACACCCATCAGGATGTGTAGCACAAGCCATACATAACTCTCCGCATCCAGGAAAGAAGCCCTTCTTCAACAACTTAGCTTTGACGAAACTAAGCGGCGTCTTCAAGTCTTTGACATCAGTCAGCAAGTCTACACTCTCCTCTGTGATAATGGCGTTCACTCCGCCTCCCCTATGATGAGGCATAGGGTTTTTGGTAACATTGGGCACACTATCAGAAAAGTTAATGGCCTTGGCGTCTACCAGGTCCTGCACCTTGTGCTTGAAAGCTTTACAGTTCTCAATCGTATGGCCTGGTGCCCCAGTATGGAAATCACAAGTAGCATTTGCGTCATATCCCGGTGGTGGTGCCCCTGTTAAGGGAGCCAACGTCCTTTTTTGCACTAACTGAAGCTGCAGCAAAGTTTGCAAAAGCTGCGCATACGACATAGGTGGAGCTTCAAAATGACGGCTTGCCAAAGGAGCCCGATTCTGATATTTCCTATACCCCTGCTGATTCTGTTGTTGTGGTTGCTGCTGCTGCTGCTGCGGCGGAGCTGCCGGGATATTTATGCTAGCAATCTGCTGCTGAGGGCCCTTGCCCTTTCTCCGAGCATTGGTGACAGCACTTGCATCTCCTTCTCGACGCTTTCCAGCGTAAGGTTTCTTACCACCTCCTCCAGCTGAGGATGATTCGCCTTGAATTTTTCCAATCTTTATACCGTTCTCGACGTGCTCGCCCATAGTGATGAGAGCCGAGAATGTCCCAGACATGCCACTGACCAGCTTTTCATAGTAGATTCCAGGAAGGGTAGCCACGAACATTTGCACTAGCTCGCGCTCAACCATCGGCGGTTGAACCCGAGCAGCCAATTCACGCCACCGCTGGGCGTACTCTTTAAAGCTTTCATTATTCCGCTGTGAGAGATTCTGGAGCTGAACTCGGTTGGGAGCCAAGTCGCTGTTGTACTGATAGTGGAGGACGAACGCTTCAGCGAGATCTTTCCACGTGCGCACGGTAGCGGGCTCCAAACCCATGTACCACTCGAGTGATGGACCGGAAAGACTATCTTGGAAGAAGTGCATCAGCAACTTCTCGTCGTCAGAATAGGCAGACATCTTTCTATAATAGGATCGAAGGTGGACACGAGGGCAAGTAGTACCCTTATACTTCTCAAAGACAGGCACCTTGAACTTATGAGGTACCTTGAAATCAGCGATTAACCCCAGCTTGGACGTATCAACGCCCAATGTATTCTGATTTTCAATGTCTCTCATCTTGTCTTCCAATGCTTTAAACCTAAGCTGAGCTTCAGCATTCAACTCTGCTTCTACACCTCTTTGAGAGAATACGTCATCCTGATGATCCTCAAGCCACGGTTGAGGCACCAACAGATTTCCGACACCAGCATTGCCGTTGACCGGCCCTATGTTGATATTAGCTCCCAGACTACCATTGCCGACGCCCGCCGCATTGAGTCCGATATTAGTCATCAGATTGCCGTTAGCACTGCCGTTGCCCCCGGCAACAGGAACAACATTCTGTGGAGCATCCACTGGAGGAGGAGTAGGCACAGCCCCTCCATGAAGTATGCCATTACTATCAACCCTGGAGATCAAAGGTTGAACCAAAGTACGAAGCTGGTCCTGACCATTAGCGACCACCTGCATCAGTTCCATAAAACGATCCATCCGTTCACGGAGCTCTTGAACATCTGACTGCACCTGATCCATGATCCTAGTCTGATTAACGCGAGTTGAGTAACGGTGAATGAGTCTTTGATCAATCCTGGAGACCGGAAACAGCTCGGAACCTGTGAACCTGAAAAACCTGAAAACATTAAAGGTTAGGAAAAGCAACAAAATGTACGCCATGCAAATGCTTCATGCGGATGCATGCGTGTGTCTGTGTGCTTGGGAGATTTCCCCCGATCCTAGTGCCTTAGTGCCAGTGCTGACAATAATAAGAGGAAGAAGTCTGAGCCCAATCATGGAAACATCAATCTCATATATATATGGAAAGGCCTGTCAAGGCAGTACACAGTATCAGCGAGTACAAAACAAATCAACAGCATGACCTCAGCCAACAAGTCTGGTGATGGTCAGCATACAGCAAAGATCAAAACAACAGGAATACAACTAGTCAAGTACGGCCACGGGCGCGATACTCTGCTAATAACTCCTTCGTCTCTGGATGATCTGGCAAAGTGAGCAACCCCTCGACGAGTAGTTCCCTCTGGACAACGGTATGCTGAAGCCCCTGAACTGAACTTTCCCAAGCTCCTTCGCCAAAGCAATCCTCCAGTCTCCGCTTCTTAGACTCAAACATTCGCTTATGCCCCTTCAGGTTAGCAAGGGCTTTGTTGAGTTGGCTTTCGGCGGCGTATCTGCGGGCGGTCTCTTCATCAAACCTCCGCTCACTGTCTTTTACTTCGGCTTCCAACTTAGCGATCTGCAGCATCAGCTTGTCCTCTCGCTCCTTCCTGGTGGCCAGGGAGGTCTTCCAATGCTGGTCGAACTTAGATATCCTCCGATATGCCTCGTCTAAATGCTGCTTCTTCGTAGCTAGTACGTCATTAACAGCCCTGAAGTCTTGACCCAAGCGTTCGCGGTCAGCTATTTGCTTTGCCAAGTCTGCACCCAGCTGGTTCACCGACTCTGTTTGCTTTTTGAGAGCATGCACGGCTTCGTTCCTTTCACTTCGAAGCTGAGCTAACTCCTTCTCCAATTCTGCGTTCGCCCACTTCAGTTCATCCCGCTCGGCTAATACCTGGTTGTGCTGATGAATGGACACAGTGGTAGGCTCTTCGACTGGTGGAGGACTCTCTGGTCTGACATGAGGAAATGGCATCCCTATAGCGTTGGCTCTGGCTCTGATCCAAGCTGAATAAGGAGGGTAGGCTTTACTGTTGCTCTTTCCCAACAAAGGCTTTCCCCTCTTGCTGATACTGTTCCACGCACGCTGAAGCTTGGACAACAAATCCCCCTCTAGAGTACCCGTGAGGTACAGAGATTCCTGTACCTCTTCCTCCTTCGGTGGAGTCCTCAAAGCATATGCGAACTGACGAACTAGCAATGACGGATTGTAGTTGATGCAACCCTTCCTACCTATCAGAGGTACATTAGGAAACCCACTACAACTGAAGATCACCTCGGTACCTAGCCTGTCTCTGTCAACGAACCAATAAATATCTTCTGCAGACAAACTCATCAGACGCTCAGGCCACTCAGCTGTGGCTGCAGACAAGACGAAAGAACCCCTCTTGGGCAAATGACTATCAAACCATTTGTACAACAGCGGTACGCAGCATGAGACATTCTTCCCTCTCCGGTTCTCATTCTTGTAATGTACTGAGTGATAGACATCCCCGATCAAAGTAGGGACTGGATTCCCTGAGGCGAAGATGTGAAATGCATCAAAGTCTACGAAATCAGGCATGTTGGGGAACAGGATAATGCCATATATGCATAAAGCGAGGATGGCATTGAATGCGTCCCAACATTTGTCCTTAGCACACTGCTGAGCCTTAGCTATCAGAAACTGCAAGGAGAACCCAGGAACCTTGTTCCAACTCGTCACTACTAACTCAGAGGCGCCCAAATGGAGTGAAGAAGCTAAACCAGCCAGATCAGGCTCAGCATCCATCTGGACAAAAGGCATCTTCCTTTTGATAGGCACACCCGGCAAATCAGCATACTCTTCCAGCGTCGGCGCGAGAACGAAGTCCTGAAAAGTGAAACACCTCAGAGAAGTGTCATAGAACTGCAGAAGAGCATGTAACCCATTCAACTCGGACGTAGAAGGTTTGCAAACCAGACTGAGCAACCTGCCATAAGACTTCCTGAACCCATCCTTCACAGAATCACCTGCTAGAGCTATCAAACCAGTCAACTTTGACACATCAGGGGTCGGGAACTTGTACGCAACAGTCTTCCTGAGAGAGGCCATAATAACAGTAGGAGGCGAGAAATCCTGGATCGGGGAAACGACACCTGCAACACAGACACACGTTAATGGAATGCGAATGAACATGCAAACTAATGCAAAATGCAGGCATGCAATAATATATCCAGATAGCTGTTGTGGAGATTCTGTATCAACAATCACTGATGAGAAGAAAACCCCGGTGTAAGACCACTAATCTGCTCTGCTAAGAACGACCATCTGATAGGACCATATACATAGGATCAAAATTCTGCTCTGTCGAGAACAAACGTCTGATAATAAGGACCTCGGATGTATGATCAAGAAATATCTGCTGATGAAGTCTTCAGACCCCAAATCAAAATCTGCCCTATCAAGAACAAACATACAGCTGCTGATGAGATCTTCAGACCCCACTCAAAATCTGCTCTATCAAGAACAAACCACTGATGACAATACTCTGATCAAACCTGCTCTATCAAGAATAAACATACACCCGATGATAAGATCCTCTGATCCAAGTCTGCTCTATCACGAACAGACATACACCTGATGATAAGATCCTCTGATCAAAACCTGCTCTATCAAGAACAGACGAATCTGCAACTGAGAACCCTGGTACCAACATAACTGATTCACTGTCAAGAAAACCAGGTGGTCTGAAGGTCAAAGTTTCCTGCAATGAACCCAATCCCACTCACAGGTATGGACCTAGACTGACTCAAGGTACGACATCCTATGCGTTCATCAGCGTCACAGACTTTCAAGAGGGGTGATACGATACCCAGAAGGTGTGGCATCACCAGCTCATGAAGAGGCCTCACTTAGCTGAATCACAAATGATCGGTCCCCAGAGTCGACAATCCACCAAACCAGCAACCGTCTCAACCCAAAGGGTTGAAAGTGAAGCCAACCGGATGAACCTCGTCTGAGCGTGGATTTCATGAGACACTAGTGCCTGCAAAGCAAGCACGCGCCCACTAATTTCCACTCTAAGTCTATAGTGCACTCAAGCCTGGGTCTGGCTTCTCACTCATCAGGACTCCCATCCCACAACAGCACAAATAATCATATTATACTGAAAATAAAATGCGGGAAATAAAGTGCGAGAAGTAAAAATGCGATAAATAAACGCAACCCAACAAGCAAACACACAAACGGTAGGATTGATTCTCGCAGGGAACCGTTGGAGTCCCCAGCAGAGTCGCCAGCTGTCGCTTGCGCGAAAATAAGGTGCCGGCATGACAGAAGAGTCGCCACCTTTCGTTATTTATCCCTCAGAGCGGGAAAGGAAACGATCGGAAAAACCTGACGAAAAAGGGTAAGACAAGGTCATCGCAACCATTGTCTGGGTTCGGAAGTCGGTTACGCAAGGGGAAGGTATTAGCACCCCTCACGTCCGTCGTACTCGACGGGATCCTCGCTTGTTGTGTACTTGGACGGGTTGGTTTTATTCTATCTACCTATCAAGGCTGGCTGAAAAAGAAAAGAAAAATGACTCGGCAAAGCATCGCACTTTATGCCTACGTATTCTCATCAGAGAATGAGAAGTCAGAGTCAACGTAGTTCGGCCTACGAAGGATTATGGGGGAAGGTAGCTCGCCAAGACTTTTCCATCTTGTGCCTACATACTCTCAACAGGCATGAGAGATCAGAGCTCACGTAGTTCGGGAAACTACGGTTTATTTCCTGTCTTTAAAGAAGTGTTGTTTATTGTGTTTGCGATTTCAACCGCACTAGAGACTATGACCTGAGAGTGAATGCGTCGCATGTCACCCAAAGGGTACCATACTAAACATCCAGACTATGGAAAAGAAACTCTCCCACAATCCTTTCTCAGATAGCTTAAGGCTCGTAACGTACGAAAGAAATCATTCATGATTACTGTATCTTAAACTGTTTTGAGATGAGAAGAGAAACAGGCCCAACTAGGAGGGAGACTATCAAGTCCTACTGTTGTCATGCCATGGATTCATCCTATGGTTGAGGTTTGAACAGGGAACTCCTAGAAGTTTTCATGCATAGATTTCAACCTAAAATTCTATCATCAAATCCTCATCAGAGGAAATGAGAGTCCTAAGGGATCATGTCAATGATACACCAAACAGACAAAGCATCAACTTAACAGTAAAATGCATGCAATGCAAGTGAGAGAGGGAATGTGTGTGGGGCTTCAGCCTCCACAAGCTCGTCTCGACCTCAAGCCAGTCATGAAATAACAGTAATCATACCGAAAAATAAACAACATGCTATCATGCAATAAACAGTAAACTGCAATCATACAGATAAAAGAAATGAAAATGCCATCAGGCAAACAAAACACATGGGCAAGGGAGCTGGGCTCTACCGAATACCCGCAAGCAAAGCCACGCAATAACAATACAAGCAGAGGGAGCAACTCAACCTCTAATGCAATCATGCTCTTATCCTGAACTTATTCTAGATGGACTTAATCTAATGCAACAGACAAATCAAACAAAACACACAATACAGAAAAGAAAAACAGAAGAAAGCCTCAGCTCCTCCCCTGCAAAGCTTCAACTTCTAACCCAGGTGTCAACTTGATCTTCACAAAGTCTTCAGACTTCAACAATCTCCAAGGAATCATCCTCTTCAAAGCTTCAACTTCTATCTTCAATGGCTTTTAGCTCTTCAATCAAATCTTTTATCATCTTCTTCTTCAAAGCAAACAACTTCAATGCAAATCTTCAATACTCTTCATTGCTTTTTTTTTTATCTCCAACAACCCAAATGCTCCAACAAACAAGATTCAATCAAGAGGAGGTGAGGATGTTAGAGTGCTCACTGACTTCCAAGGGATGCCATTAAGGACTTAACATCAAAAGGAAAGGCTCTCTCAAAGTTCTACCTCATAGGGCAAGGTCACTAATCCCTCCAAAGGAGAGAGGTGAATACCCTTAAGGGACTTTATATCATAGAGAAGGAAGGAGGTGAACAAGACACTCCTTGTTTATTGAATGGAATTATTCTATCTAAAGCTCTACCTATGTACTTATGATCCTATAAACAGAACAAACAAAAGCTAAAACTAAGCTCCTCTTCAAGGTCTTCAAAGTCTTCAATGATGATCCACAAGGTCTTCAACTCAATCCTCAAGGCTCACACACTCAAAGGAGAAGAAAAGAAAGCAAAACAATACAAACTATGCCCTTAAGCAACACACATACTAACCATACATTCAAAAATCAATTAAAAATACTAAAATACTATATAATATTCTAGTAAAATTCTAGGGGCTTCTATACATACCTACCTTTAACCCATATATTCCCCATACTCTAATCTTGACCTAAAAACCCAAAACAAAATTGTTAAGTCTACTTATGCAACCTAAAACCCTAATTTGAGTACACTAAGACTATGCTTAACAAACTAATCAAATTTTAATCTAAAAATCATGAATTAAATCCTATGGGAAACTATGATTCAATATCTAACTATGCCAAAAAGAATGGCTCAAAAATCCTAAGGGGTATGAATAACAACAAATTCCAGTTCATTTTTGGATTTGGGCCGCTGGTGGGGTGTGAGTATCAGAACTTTCATTAAGCCCAGGATTCATCTTTAAGTAAAGCGACGCGTTTTACTTTCAATCTTTCCCTCCGTTTTCTGAATTAAATCATGGCCGTGCGATGGAATGAAAGAGTCAATTAACCAGGGGTGATCCAACGGCTAATGGATCGTCTTCCCCAAACACATGCTAGGGTTTCATCAAAACAGAATCCATGCGTGATTCTTCTTCAAGCTCGTGCTCCCTCATATGGCCACGAAAAGCCACGATCCAAAGACCAAAATTGCTCCACATTTCCCCAAGAATACAATGGTGCCAATAATTTTCACTGAAACATCTTGTATCACTCTAACAGAACGCACGAACATTAGGGTTTCAACATTTTTCTCTGTGATCAACTCTGCTAGAGCTTCAATCTAATGACATAAACTTGTTCTACATGCTATCCTCATCATTCTATGCTATCACATATCCATTAAAACTCCATACACGGCTTGATCTTGATCTTGAAAGAAACTATGATCTGTTACCAACCTTCATGAAACCCTCTGAAACTCTATGGAAATGGTCATCTAACCTATCTTAGCCATTCTATACTAAAGATCTAAACATCTAGCACCTAATTAAAGAGATGTCAATGAAAACACCAACCTGTCAAATGGTGATGGTAGAGGTGTGTAGAGATGGTTTCAGAACTTGTAATTGATGCCAAACACTCCTCTAATAGTGGAGATGATTCTGTTTGCACTATCCTTGAAGGAGGAAGCTTGTAATGGAAGATTCGAGTCTTGCTTGATTTTTGAAGAAACCTTGAAATGGCACTTTCTCTCTCACTTTCTCCAATGGATTCACCAACCTTGACCAACCCTAATCTCATGGTGATTCACTCTTTAAATAACAACCAATGGAAGAGTCTAGATTCATCTAGAAAGCCCTAGAAAATCATGGAAAATCTCATGTAGTGATATGTGGTATTATCTCCTTTCATGCATTAAGTCCCTTAATTTTGCTTTAAAATCTCCTTACAAGAGATATTGAGAAGGAATGTGTGGAAAAACAAGCATTGCCTTTGCCTTATGTGAAGTTTCTCAAGGTTCCTTAATATGCAAGAAACAAAATTACAAAGCAACCTCCATTTTAAGACCTCAAATCAAAAATCTATTTGAACCATTGTTTTTAAAATGATGTTTGGATTCAAAATGACATATTGGATGACCTATTTTGGATTTGTACATCTCCCAAACCAATTTCCAACTTGGATTCATTTAACTTATAAGTCATTTTTAGGTCATTTTTACCCAATCTTGTAAATCCTTGCTACAAGATTTTCCAACAAATCATGACCACTTTTCTAGGCTTAAAATCTCATTTTGAACAACTTTGATGTTTTGAGTTTTTTCATTTGAGGCTTGGAAATAGGAGATATGGCCTTTGCTTAAAATGACCTATAATCACCAAATGACCAAAATACCCCTGTCTTGTTCAAACCATAAGTTGAGTTCTACAAATCGTATCAAGGACTTCTAGTAATCTCTAGAAATCTAAGAAGATTCTCTTCAACATTCATGTTGACCAAGAAATCATAGGAATCATCCTACTAGGGCAAAAGTTGTCTGCAAGTTGGGTGTCTTTCAAGGACCCAGATTCACACACCTCAGATGACCTGTAATTTGTCAAAACCATAACTTGAGCTCTGCACATCCTATCAAGGACTTCTACCACTCAAATTAAAGCTAAGAACAAGCTCTACAACATTCATGTTGTGGGGAAGATGAGATATCAACCACATCTTGAGATTAAACTGCCTGGAAGATAGGGATCAAACTAGGGTTTTTTCACTGACAATCCTTAGAAACCCTAACTCAAAACTTCTCAAACTCCTCAATCATGATGAGTTGGTCTAGGAATCATCTTTATAACATCTCCATACATCATTCCATGATCTCATGGCCCCTGGATTAGGTCTCAACCTTCTCCAAATCTTCAGTTGACTTAGGGTTGACCCAGTCAAAACCCTAATTCTACCATTCATGGTTGAATCTTCTGAATTCTTGCACAATGACCTCTATAGGCTTCATGATGGCTTTAAAGACATCTCATAGGCTTTCTCAAAGCATCAAGTTCATTCTCAAAGTCTCAGAATCATCTGAGAAGCACCCACAACTCTCAAGTTATGAGACACACAACTTTGGTTTCAACCAATTCCTCTGAGGATCTCTTGAACTTTCTGATGAAGGTATCAACTTTCAAACACTTCATGGGTAAATAAATGTTGTTCAAAATTTGGGGTGCAACAGCGCCCCCTTTTAAATACCTAGGTTGTTTCTCTAGGAATTAACGGTTAATAGAAGCTACCGATGAACAGTTCAATGGAGAAATACATTTAGGTAGGTAACTTCGCCATTAATGATTGTGCAACGTCCAAAACACTTTTGACTATTTCAACTTTAGAGTAAATTGTCAAAAGAATGTGCATGCATCAAGACACATGTTTAACACATCTTCTCTTAGATATTATTTGCAAGCAGTTTTCGCGCGAACAACCTCTGACCTCCTAATGCAAGTTTACTTGCGGGACCGACCAAACGAGTCCCAGAACACTAGTTTGTGATGTATGGGAAAATGGTGGAATGATGTTGTTTGGAATAGGCTGAAGATTACTAGTAGCAAAGACTGAAAAATTTAAATAAAGATGAATGTGTAAACAAAGGAGTCAAAAACAACAAAATAAGACACTTTAAAGTTAATGATATAAATTGCTTATTAAGAAGAAAGATGGGCACGATCATACATTTTGCAGGAATGGAAAAACTCTTTTCTCTTAATGCTTGTTACTCAGAGTGTTTTTTCCCTTACAATGCTATAAAGATATGCCCTCTAAAATGAAACTGGGCATTGCCTTAAATAGGGAAATAAAATAATTACCATATTGAAGTTGGTGGCGCCACGTGTTCATCCATCACTTCTGTAACCTCCCACGTTGTCAGATTTCAAATATTTTCCCGCTCGAATATTTTTCTTCCTTGCGTTGGCTTCTCTAATCGTCAATCGATCCTGTTGAACAACACCGCCTGAGTTGACCCAACAACCCTCTTCTGCCAACATCAACTCACCTCATTTTCTTCACCATCTTTCCTAGTCTGTCGACCCGCCAGCCAGTCTTTGTGTCGCCTCTCTTTAGTCAAAACTTCTAGCCAACAAGATGCCCCCTAAAAACCTAGTTTCGACGAAATACTCTATCGACAAAAAAACTAGGCGTTTTGGTTCTATGGAATTTTGACGGTGTTATGGTTATGACACAACAAAAACCATCATTGTTTTTTCGTCGATTCAGCCACGCGTCACCCACAGTCTAACGTGATGATGGCACCTTTCTGCGCCACGATTTCCAAGACAAAGCTAATCATGTTAGTCACATCCCAATGTCATGGGTCTTTGAACCACCCCCACTTACTCTCAGAATCAGAAACGTCTTTTTTTCCTTTTCAATTGTACACAATATTGCCTATAAATAGCTCATTTTACCTTTTGTTTCTCTTTTCCAACTCTTCTTCCGTTTCCATTTCATGAAAACCCTTGTATCCAAAGTTCTTCAACTTCTTTTCCAATGGCTTCTTCCACCATTTCTAACACTCACACCAATGGTAACAACCCTATAGCATTTGTTCTTTCTGAGGTTGACTATCTTGTACATATGTTGTATAGTTTATATTATATTGTATATATTGTGTATCGCGTAAATATCATTGAGTTTAATTTTCTCTCTCTCATTTTTGTAGGTATACAAGCAATTATATTTTGTCATTGTCTTATAGAGCATTGAATAAGCTTTCCAACGCTTCCGACCGCGGGTAAAACAGAGTTACAGTTCAAAAGTTATGGTCAAAACATGTGTTGGTTTGCTGTCATGTTCGCTAAGCGAACAAAAAGTTCTAAAAAGCGTGAAAAACACTGTTTTGGCAGTAGCTAAGGTGGCATAAGTTCGCTAGGCGAACGGAACTTCGCTACACGAACACGGAAACCCATTTTTGCCTATTTAAGTGATTTTTCAGCATTTTTTAGGTTATGTTGTTGGGAACTTTTTACCCCAACTTCATCAAAAACATTCTTGAGTAGATTTAGCTTAGAAACAACATTAGAGTGTGCATCTTTTTTGTACCCCAAAATTTGACCAACCTTTTCTCTGGACTTGGCTTATGTTTCATTTCATTTTAGCATTTACATTTTGCATATCATTGGTTCTTAACAGGGATCAATATTTGTTGTGCCATTCAAGAGGAAAGCTTCATGTTCAAGATCAGGAAAAGGTATCATTTGTAAGCCATCAGGGTTTCATTACCATCAGGATTGGGTTTCAAATCTCTTTAAGAAGAGAAGTTTGTGTATGGGTGTCACCTCCTATCTTGAGGATTATCAAAGAGTCATCAGAGATAAAGGAGGTTACCTAATTGTATAAAGCATGGTTCAAAATCTCAATGGGCATCTTGAAAGGTCTCTATGAAGTTTGTGTAGTCTTTTAATTCATCTGCAAGAGCCTTAGTCAAAGGATGTGGAATTAGGGTTTCATTTGGTCAACCCAAAGTCAACTTTGGACTTGAGAGAGTTCAAGACTTAGTTCTAGGTCATTGAGACATGGGAAGTCATACCAAAGCATCTAGGATGTCATGTTAAGATCAAATCAAGGAGATTCGAGGATTCAAGGAGTTACTAAATTAGGGTTTCAGTTGGTTTCAGTGTAAAATCCCCTTCTTTGGTGCCTAACTTCAAGGACAATTTTCCCTATGATGAAAGCTCAATCTCACTTTTATGAAAACATGGGACTTATTAATTATCTCTAAAGCTTTCTTTTGAGTACAAGAACTCATCCATTGAGTTTGTACATCTCAAGTTATGATGCCAACAAGTTAGTGTCCTCAGATGAAAGGAATTTTGGTCAACTCAAAGTCAAATCACTTCCAAGGCATTTTTGACATAGAATCAAGTTTCTCCTCAACTTCAAGTGAACATGAAAGTTGTTCCTCATGATATTAGCTTTCCAAAAAGTCCAAAAAGTCCTCATTATCATGTGTACATATCAAGTTATGGTCTTCACAAGGCAAGGGTATTTTGGGAAAGTTCATTATAGGTCATTTTCTTCAATGGTCAATTCCATGAACTTAAAATCCAAGGCATTTGGTGGATAGCATGATCTTTTGAGCCATTTCAAAGGTGAAATTTTTACTTTTGATCATGATTTAGATACCTTACATTACAAGTCATTTTTGACCTCATTTTTAAACTTTTTCACACCATTACATGAGCATGATGTGCATTGCCTAATTTGGACCAACATTAGATCATTTTATGTACAACTTTTCAAAGTTTCATTTCATAAAAATCATGAATCAAAACTTGGCACAAATTTGTTTTCCAATTCACAAAACCATACCATTCATTCATACACCCCTCAAATGACCATTTGCTTACCACAAAAGGAGGAGGTGAGGATAAAGCTCGTGTATGTGCATAAGTTGGAGTTTTTTGGCCATTTTTGAAAATCACTCAAATGAGGCAACATGGGCCTGCATGGAATGTTCAAATCCACCATATATATACTGAAATAGAAACCCTAATGATTAGAATGGTTGTTGCTACATGAGAAAGAGGGAACCACACCAAAATTCTCCAAAAATTCCTCTCTTCGAATCTGCCATTTCTTTGAGATTTCTTGCAAACCAGTGCTCAAATCATCTTCATCAAAGCTCAAGGAAGAGCTCTGCATCATTAAATAGAAGCTTGCACTCTTTTTCAAGAGCCAATGGAGCAGCTCCGTTTGGTAAGTTTTCTCCTCTTAAAACTCTCATGTTAGGCACATTCTTAAGTCCATACTGGGTGCATCTGAAGCCCTACTCTTGGTAGGCTATATTTGAATCATTTATTTATCTGTTTGATGTAACTTCAGTTTACACATTTGAAATTTGTGGCTTGTTTTCACCACTGTTTATGAACCTTTTTAAAAAATAGAGAGTGGATTCATGATCCTTGTGAAGAGATCTTTTGATTCGTACTAGATTCTACCATTTTTATTGAGTTTTGCCACAACTCCGGTGACCCTTTGGTCGGAGAAGACGACCGGGGCCCTAGCTCCGTTGTTTGGTTATTTTTCTGGCCAGGCTGAGTTGGTAGAGGGTGGACTCTTTGACCTGTTGTGTGTTACGCATTCATTGGTTTGACTTGGTTGGTGTGTACGTTTGACTCTGACTAGACTTAATGAAACGATGGGTTTCGTTAAGTCTGATGGCTGTTGTGATTTGGGCCTTGTTTGCTTTTTGCACCCTCCATTTTTTGGAGCCCAAGCAAGTTTGCACTGTTTGTAGTTCATTTCTGGTATTACTGATACACCCCACCTTGGCTTTTATTTATTTTTATTTCATTTTAATTCTTGCTTTCATTTTAATTAATTAAAAATAGTTTTGATTACCCTAAAATTCCACAAAAATATTTTTCTAACATTTCAAAATGTTAATTAATTTTCCATGTTTTTCATTTCCATTTTCCATTTATTTTCTTATTTTATTTGGAATTTCCAATGTGATGTGTTTTATGGTTTATCCTAATTTTGATCTTAATTATTTGAACCTTAATTACAAATCCCCTATGACCAATTCTTCTCCATCATTTAGGTGATGTATTGAAGTATCTTTGAGGGTTGATTTGGTTCATTTATGATCAATTTTCATTTGGATTTTATTGGACTTTTGTTGAGCTTCGACATGTACTCGATAAGTTGGAGCACCATACATTGTTGGAATTATTTGGTGATGCCTTGAGTTAAATTTGTCCATGAGATTTTTCTTGCTGGTTTAAGATTAATCAAGCTTAGTGTGAGATTTTATTTGGGATTTATTGAGCATCCTTTCTATTTTTGGTGAACCTTGCAAGTCAAGTTTCCTTTAGGGGTGTTTACACATGCTAGTTTGACCTAAAATCTTGAGATATGATCTTTAGTGACCCATATGCATCTCTTAAGTCTTTTTACATCATTCTAACATGCTTGAGGTGTTGCCTTACTTGTTTGAGGTCATCTACATATGTAACTTACATCACAAGCTATCTTTGAATCATGCTTCTCCACTTGTCTTAAGTGTTGAGATTGTGTTAGAACTTGGTTTCTTTCACTTGCCATGATCTCACTTATGCCTTATCTCTTGTTTTAAGCTTGATTTGAACCTCTTATCTTGTTGATTCACCTCTTCCCCATTGTGGTTTTACCTTTGTTCATGATGATTTGGTGTCCGTATGTACATTTTGAGCTTGTCATGAACATTATTGCTGGTTTTGCATTGTTTTGTCTGCTTTGCTTTGCTTGTGTTTCAAGAATTGTATGGTTGAGATGTGCTTTTGGTGGTGGCTGCCCCACACTTTCCCCCCTCTTTTCTTTGTAAGTGCATCTTAGGATAGCACCCTTTTGTTTTGATGATTGATGTTTGATGGTTGTAGAAGTTACACTTCTCCCATTTCATCTCATCTCTTCTCGTGGACTTCTTTAAGTCACTTGCTTGTGTTTGAGTCTTTATTGTTAAGTCTTTGTTGCATCTTTGTATACTTGTATTCCATGTTTGCATCTCATGTTTTCATCTCTTATTGCATTGACTTGTTTAAGTCCCTCTGTTTAAGATGGGAGTAAGAGAGACATTAGGCTTTCAATCCTTTGCATGATAACATTAGGATATATTTTCCCCTTTCAATCCCAACCTTAGGATCACATTGCATGATAACATTAGGGTTGATCAGTTCCCCTTAGAGTTTTGTGTCTTCTCTTCTCTTCTCATAACTTCATAAGACACTTAATAAAGTTTAACACTTGTTGTACGCTAGGAGCCTTAAGTACTTGAGGAATGATGAGTGGGGATCCTCCTCTCACCTTGTCTAGAGTGTTTAGCGTATGCCCTTTGGGCGATATGCGACACATTCGCTCTCAAGTCATAGTCTTTAGTGCAACATGAGTTTCAAATCTAACTCAATTCACTTCTTCTCATAAAAAGCATAAACAAAAACATCAAACCTTTTTATCCTTTGGAATTGTTTGCAAAAATCATTTTTCAGAAAGAGTGTGTTAAGTCTCGGTTCTACCGCAAACAGGCATCGTCCCTAACTGCTAGAATGAAGGTTTAACCCTACTCAGTTAAAACACTTGAACCAACCTGTGGTCGTGTCAGCCAGAACTACGTTTGCTCTAATTTTTCACACCAGATAAGGATACGTAGGTACAAGACGGCGATGTCTTGGGGAGCAACCTTCTCCCCATCACCCGTATTTTCCCGAACTACGTTGACTCTGACTTTCCCATTGCACGAGGAAATGCGTAGGCATAGGGCGACGATGTCCTATCGAGTCTGTTCTCTCTCTTTCCCCCTGTTTAGCAGCAGCCTTTAGATATTTTTCACCCATAGATTTAGACAACAAGCATGGATTCCGTTGAGTACAACGGACATGAGGGGTGCTCGTACCTTCCCCTTGCGTAACCGACTCCCGAACCCGAGATTTGGTTGCGATGACCTGTCTTTTCCCTTTTTCGTAGGTTTTCTTCGCTCGTTTCCTTTCCCTTTTTTGGGGATAAATAACGAACGGTGGCGACTCTTCTGTCTTTGTCGGCCCTTTTTCGCAGCGATACGACAACTGGCGACTCTGCTGGGGAATCTTTTCCCATCCCCAATGCGAGTCAATCCTAGAGCTTGTGTCTTTGTGTTAATGGGTGTGTATATGTGTTGCACTTGTACAGTATTGCATTTGCATTTTATTTTCCGCATATTATTATCATGATATTGCTGTGTTGTTGGGTGGGAATGCTCCTTTGAGAGATAAGCCAAAACCCAGGCTTGAGTACATACCTAGCATAAGAGTGGAAAGTAGTGAGAACCTGCATGTTCGGCGCGCACTTGTCCTCATGAAATTCGCGTTTATACGAGGTTTTCTTTGAAGACATCCTATCTTGTGCATTGGTCAGGAGGGGGTGTTGGATCTGAAAACTATCGACTCTGGAGACCGATCATTTGGGAGTCAGCTAAGTGAGACCGCTTCGTTTGACTATGATGTTAATCCAGAAATGGTGAACGTATCATCATTTCTCAAAGGTCTGTGACGCTGACGACCGTATAGGATGCCGAACCTTGTCAGATATTAGGTCCATATCTTGTGAGTTGGAGGGTTATACAGAAAAATTAACCTCCAACCTACCCGGATTTCTTATTAGCGCGGACCTTTGATCTCTGCTGTTATGAGGTTCTTATACTTTGGTATTTGGATGTTCCGGTATTTTCTCGCTGAAGCGAAGCTCTGGTTCAACTCATTCAGCAGCACAACAATCTTGATCCCCTGTTTGCATTTGCATATTCATTTGCATTTTAACACGCACATGTATTTGTGTTTCAGGTGCATATTTTTCCTTTGATTCTAGTAATCTAATCCACCATCATCATGGAGTATGGTCTTAAGAAAGCTGTTGTTTACAAGTTCCCTACACCAGATGTAGGACCTCTTGTTGGCCTCATTTCTGTGGTTGAAAGTGGAGTTATGGAAGACTTCAGAAAGGAGTATGGGAAGATTCTAAGTTTCGTCCGCAAGATCTCAGGATATGAGTTGGGGGTATTCATGCGCTGTTGCAATTCTATGATCCTTAGTTGCGTTGTTTCATGTACCCTGGATATGTTTTGTTGCCAACCTTGGAAGAGTTTGCTCAGTTGGTGGGAGTTCCTGTCTTGGAAGAAATTCCTTTCTACCACTCTAAAGAGGAGCCTGATTTGACCAAGCTAGCCAATGCTCTTCATTTGGATGTTTTTGAATTGAATGGAAAGATGGTGTGGAGGAATGGAGTACATGGCTTCCCACTACCATTTTTGGTGAGTATAGCTCAACACTTTGCAAAGGAGGGATGTTGGGTGGTTTTCAATGCAATCTTGGCTCTCTGCATCTATGGGATAATATTGTTTCCCCATATACCTGACTTTGTTGATTTGGACGCTTTCCACATCTTCGCTTCTAAGAATCCCGTGCCAACTCTTTTAGGTGATGTCTACCATTCTACGCACTACAAGAATGAGAATAGACGAGGGAAGAATGTCTCCTGCTGTGCGCCACTGCTATAAGATGGTTTATTTCACATCTGTCCAAGTATGGACCCTTTATTGATATGGAAAACACAATTGAGTGGTCAGAGAGGCTCATAGGCTTAACGTCAGAAAATATTGTATGGTTCAACAAAGATCTTCTTGGCAGTGAAATTATCTTCAGTTGTGGAAGCTTCCCAAATGTCCTCTTGATAGGAAGGAGAGGTGGCATCAATTATAATCCCGCTCTAGCCGTCAGACAATCTGGCTATGCTTTAAAAGAACCCCCGAAGGAGGAAGAAATACAGGAATCTCTGTATTTCACAGGGTTAGCTGGTAGTGACACTTTAGCTAGTTTGAAACAAGCTTGGAGTAACATTCATCGAAGAGGAAAGCCTTCCTTGGGTAAAGGTGATTGCAAAGCTTATGGACCATATGTTGAATGGATCCAAGAGAGGGTTGAAAGGTTGTTGTTACCGTTCCAAATCAGAGAGCCTCTATATCCTTTGGTAGTTGAAGAACCGACAACAGTTGATATTCAGAAGTATAGTCAACTGTGGGCTGAGAAGGAAGAACTATGCAAAGTGAATGAAGGGCTAGAAAAGGAGATTATTTAGCTAAAGAGCGAGAAGAATGAAGCCATCTATCTGTCCAAGATGAAGACAGAGACTCTGAATAAGATGGGGAGAGAACTGACTGAAGAAATTCGTGTCAGAGAATGTCTTGGTCAAGATCTAAGGAGCTTAGGTAATGCCCTCAAAAGGAAGAAGAATGAGCTAGAGAAAGCGCACCTGGAGATATCAAAGTTCAACGCTCAGTGGAATGCCATCTTGACTAACAACAAAGAGAGAGAAGATGAGCTTCGCCAGCAGATTGACATGTTAAAGACTCAACTCCGAATCAAAGATGAAAAAGCTCCCGGAGAATCAGTTTATCAGTATGAGAATGACCGCAAGCTGCGAGAAGCTCTTGCAACGTTGGAGGAATACAAGTTAAGAGCATATCTAAAGAAGCTCATACTTGAATATGCTTTTAGAGAAGGCGCTTGGGAAGACTATGTTCAAGGCTTGAAGGTTATCATCAGTAGGAAGGAATTTCTTATTCAAGAGTTGGTTGCCCGACCTGATCATCCAGATACGAAGGAGTTATTAGAAGAGTTCCAGACTCGCTGTCGTGCTTGATGCAGTTCTCTTTTGTTCTTCTGTATTTGTTGTTATCTTGTATTCTGACCATCACCAGGATTGTTGGATGAGGTTGTATTGATGACTTTTTTGTTTTCCTTGGTGATATGCCGTATATTCTAACTCTGATCCTCATTTTATTTATGAGAGGGATTTTATGACTCCATCTGTTGACTCTTCATTCTCCTGTTCTTCTGTGGAACTAGAATCAAGGGGAAAATTTCCCTAAAACATATTTACATGCTTGCATTTTACATCATTTATCATATTGCATTGCAGGTGTTCTGGTTCCGTTGACCTTATTCTCTCTATGGTTTTTCTTTCAGCAGTGTTTCAGGATTGCAGACCGGACAATTCACCGTTACTCGACTAGGGGAAATCAACAGAAAGCAATGGATCAGATTCAAATTGAGTTACAAGAGTTTAGAGATTGCATGGTGCAGTTCATGGATCTTATGCAAGGGGTTGCTAACGGCCAAGAACAGTTGAGAACGCTTGTTCAACCTTTGATTGCTAGGGTTGATGGAAGCAGAGTTTTGCATGGTGGGACCACTGTAGTTCCTCTTCCAGCTGATAATGACACTCCTTAAACCAATGTTATTCCAACAGTTGTTATTCCTCCAGGCGGAGGTCATCAACCCGAAGCTCATATTCCAGGTGCAGCGGGCGCTGTACATGGTAATGCCGGTCCTTAGTGGGAGGAGGACGAACAAGATAATGTCTTTTCTATGGGAGATCTGGGTGTAGGCCTGTAGTCTGATGCAGATAGAAGGTTCAAAATGATAGAGGAGAAAATGAGGAACTTGGAGAATTAGAATTCTCTTGGTCTTGATATGTCTAACTTGGGGCTGATCTCAGGTCTGAAGATTCCGTCGAAGTTCAAAGTACCTGACTTTGACAAGTACAAAGGGACTACTTGTCCCAGAGTACACCTCTGATCCTACTACAGGAAGATGTCTGTATATTCTGATGATGAAAAGTTGTTAATGCACTTCTTCCAAGACAGTTTGTCTGAACCGTCTTTAGAATGGTACATGGGCCTCGAGGGGACCAACATCAGAAGCTAGAGAGACCTTGGGGAGGTATTCATCCATCACTATCAATACAATAGTGATTTGGCGCCTAATAAAGTCACTTCAGAATCTTTCTCAAAGGATCAATGAGGGGTTCAAAGAATACGCACAAAGGTGGCGTGAATTAGCTGCGAGAGTTCAGCCACCAATGGTTGAGAGAGAACTCATTGATATGTTCGTGGCAACGTTGACCGTAATATATTATGAAAAGCTGATTGGAAACATGTCAGGCAGTTTCTTAGATCTGATTATTACTGGTGACAGAGTTGAGAATGGTATTAAACTGGGAAAAATTTAAGCAGGAGAAGGATCCACATCTAGTGGGGGAAGAAAGACTTTTGGTAAGAAGAGGGAAGGTGAAACGAATGCAGTGTCAGGGTACAGAAACAATAATAGGAATAGGGCTTCACGCCAACAACAATATCAGCAACAACCACAGGTTGCAAGCATCACTATTCCTGCAGCACCTCAGCAACAACCTCAACAACAACGGCAACAACAACAACAACAGAACTATGCACCACGACGGTTTCAAGACCGTGGAAGAACAATGAATAGGCAGATTGACGCTCCACCTGTGCCATATTCGCAACTTTTACAACATTCACTTCAGCTTCAATTAATTCAGAAGAGAACATTGGCACCTCTGACTGGCGCACCACCTCCGGGTTATGATGCGAACGCTAGATGTGACTTCTATTCAGGCACTCCAGGTCACAATATAGATAAATTCAAGGCTTTTAAACATAAGGTGCAAGACCTTATTATAGCAAGGCAATTAATTTCACTAATGATGCGCCTAATGTTGTCCAGAACCCGATGCTCAATCATGGAGCGGCCGTTGTCAATGCTATCATTGAAGAAGAAGAGCTAAATTTGGTAATGGATGTAGCCGAATTGAAAACACCATTGAGCTTTGTTAAAAGCAAGTTGTTGAAAGGCGGAGTCTTTTCAGGCTGTGGGGAAAATTGTGAAGGGTGTGCAGTGCATCCTGAAGGTCGTGAAGATTTGAAGAATCATGTTCAATGCTTGATGAATGAAGGGGTCTTACAATTTGGCAGGATTAAAGAAGGAAAAGATGTGGAGGTGGTTCATCAGGAGCAGGATAAGGTTGTTACAATCTCGATCCCTTTCAGAACAATTAATATATCAGCGCCGCCAAGGCCAGTGACTGTTATAATCACCAAAGCAGGACCAGTGTCGTACGAAAGTACTAAAGCAATCCCATGGAATTATGGGGCGGAGGTCTTTTGTAATGGCCAAAAGTAAGAGTTGAGGGGAACATCGTCCGATGGTTCATCTGTTGATAATTTGATTGGAACTAGTGGAATGACAAGAAGCGGTAGGGTGTTTTCACCGCTAGAAGCCAACATGGAGAGGCCTGACAAAGGAAAAGGCAAGGTTGTTGTAGAAGGAAGTTCCCAACAAGGAGAGAAGGATGCTCTGATTAAAGATGCTGAAGAGTTCATGCGTCTGATTCAAAAGAGTGATTATAAAATTGTTGATCATCTGCAATAGACTCCTTCCAAATTTTAATTCTATCTTTGTTATTATGCTCAGAGGCACACAAGAATGCCCTTTTGAGGATTCTGAATACAGCGTATGTGCCACAGGAAATTTCCGTAAATCAGCTTGAGGGGGTTGTAGCCCACGTGAATGCTGATAATGGCTTAGGGTTCACGAATCTAGATTTGACTCCTAAGGGAAGATATCATAATCACGCCTTGTACATCTCTATTGAGTGCAAAGGCGCAGTCTTGTCACATGTCTTGGTGGATACTGGGTCTTCACTCAATGTGTTGCCCAAGAAAGCCTTAATGAAGTTAGACACCCAAGGCGTGATATGTACTCCTAGTGATCTTGTTGTGCGAGCGTTTGATGGAACGAGGAGATGATTTTTGGTGAGGTTACTCTCCCCATTCAAGTGGGACCAGAGGTTTTAAATGTTGTCTTTTATATAATGGACATCCAGCCCGTGTGCAGTTGTCTATTAGGTCGACCCTGGATTCGTTCTGCAGGCGCAATCACATCGACCTTACATTAGAAGTTAAAATACATGATTGGGGCAAATATTGTCATCGTCTATGGTGAAGAAGACATAATGATCAGCCAGCTATCAATGTTCAAGTATGTTGAAGTTGATGGGGAAATTCACGAGACCTTGTGCCAAGCGTTTGAAGCTGTTTAGGTCAGAGAGAAGTCTTCTATGGTGGATAGAACTCCCGATATTTCTATGTCTTCTTTTAAAGAAGCTCGTGCTGTGGTGGAGTCCGGTTCCTCCCAAGGATGGGGTCAAGTGCTTAGTATTCCCAACAAGCAGGATAAATTTGGATTGGGGTACAACCCGTCATCTTCTTCCTCATAGAGTGCTCCTTGGTATAGGGGTCCGGTACAATTTACAAGCGGTGGGGTGATCTTCGACAGAATCAACGTCGTATCTGAAGATGAAGGGAGCAATGATTGTGACATGGACGTATGGATTCAGCTGTGTGTTCCTGGCCAAAGCTTGAGCAATTGGACCATCAAGGAAGTTGTCCAAGTTTCATTTGAAGAGTAATTTATCTGTTTTGATTATGTGTGTGGCCCCGCATTCTGCCCAGGACGTAGTGGTTTTCATTTGTAGGGCCTTATCTTGTTTATGTTTGAACATTTGCTTTTATCATTAATCAAAAGGCGTCTTTATGCATTCAAATATTTTGATCCCTATTTTTCTTATTTTATTTTAACAATAAAATGGCAATGTGTTTTGTGCTCGTTTGCATATCATTTTAAGCATCAATCATCGTCATGCAGGTTTCACATTGCAGATGACACCGATTCAGACTCGTCTATGACTCGGTATGACTTTAACAATCCAATCTTCTAAGTTGAAGAAGAGATTGATGAAAATGAAGACCTACCTGAAGAGCTCTCCATACTGCTGAGATAGGAAGAGAAGGTTATTCTGCCTCATCAAGAAGAGATCAAAGTCGTCAACTTGGGTACTGAGGAAGACAAGAAAGAGGTCAGAGTTGGGGCTGCTTTAGAAGATGATGTCAAGAGAAGACTGGTAGAGATGCTCCGAGAGTACAGAGACGTCTTTGCTTGGTCGTATGAGGATATGGCAGGAATGGATACAAATATAATGGTTCATCGTTTAGCTCTTCGAGAGGAGTGTCCACCTGTAAAGCAGAAACTGAGAAGAACTAGACCAAACATGACAGTTAAGATTAAGGAAGAGGTCTAGAAGCAGTTGGACGCCGGTTTTCTTGCTGTTACAAATTATACTCCATGGGTCACTAACATTGTCCATGTACCTAAGAAGGACGGTAAGGTCAGGATGTGTGTGGATTATTGTGATCTAAATAGAGCGAGCCCAAAAGACGATTTCCCGCTCCCCCACATTGATGTGTTAGTCGATAACACTGCTTAACATTCTGTGTTTTCCTTCATGGATGGCTTCTCTGGGTATAACCAAATCAAGATGGCCCCAGAGGACATGGAGAAAACAACCTTTATCACGCCGTGGGGAACTTTTTGCTATAAGGTGATGCCTTTTGGATTAAAAATGCAGGGGAAACTTATCAGCGGGCGATGGTGACTTTGTTTCATGATATGATTCATCATGAGATTGAGGTTTATGTTGATGACATGATCGCAAAGTCACAAATGGAGGAAGAGTATCTGGTGAATCTCTTGAAGTTGTTTGAAAGGTTGAGGAAATTCAGACTAAGGTTGAATCTGAACAAGTGTACTTTTGGTGTACGATCAGGAAAGCTATTGGAGTTTATAGTCAGTGAGAAAGGAATCGAGGTCGATCCTGCAAAAGTGAAAGCAATATAAGAAATGCCAGCGCCGAAAACAGAAAAAGAGGTTCATGGTTTTCTAGGTAGATTGAATGACATTGCAAGGTTCATATCTCACCTTACAGCCACCTGTGAACCATTGTTCAAGTTGTTAAAGAAAGATCACACAGTTTTTTGGAATGAAGATTGCCAAAGGGAATTCGAAAGGATAAAAGAATACTTGCAGGAGCCTCCGATACTAATGCCTCCAGTGGCTGGAAGACCTTTGATATTGTACTTGACGGTTCTTGAGAACTCCATGGGTTGTGTTCTTGGTCAACACGATGAGACAGGAAGAAAAGAACATGCTATCTATTACTTGAGTAAGAAGTTCACAGATTGTGAGTTCAGATACTCAATGTTAGAAAATACATGATGTGCACTTGCTTGGGCAGCCAAACGCCTAAGGCAGTACATGTTGAATCACATAACCATGCTGATTTCGAAGATGGATCTGATCAAGTATATGTTCGAGAAGCAAGCGCTTTCAGGAAGAATTGCTAGGTGGCAGATGGTCCTGACAGAATATGATATTCAATATGTTTTCCAAAAGGCCATTAAAGGAAGTGTTTTGTTAGAGTATCTTGCAGAGCAGCCGATTGATGACTATTAACCAATGAAGTTTGAATTTCCTGATGAGGACATTATGTTTCTGAAGATGAAAGATTATGATGAGCCACTACCAAATAAAGGTTCTGAGATAGGCTCCCAGTGGAAGATGATTTTTGATGGCGCTGTTAACTCCAATGGCAGTGGAATTGGGGCAATCATTACGACACCTCACGGTTCTCATATACCGTTTACCGGCAAATTAACATTTTCCTGCACCAACAATAAAGCTGAGTATGAAGCATGCATCATGGGCATTGAAGAAGCAATTGGTTTGAGAATCAAAAACCTTGATGTATATGGTGATTCAGCTTTGGTCATTAATTATATTAAAGGAGAATGAAAGACTCTTCATCCTAACTTGATTCCTTACATGAATTATTCCAGAAGGTTGTTACCTTTCTTTGACAGTGTAGAGTTTCATCATGTGCCAAGGGCCGAGAATCAGATGACAGATGCTCTGGCAACCTTATCCTCGATGTACAAGGTGAATCATTGGAATGATGCTCCAAGGATTAATATCACGCGCCTCGATAGGCCAACTTTCATTTTTGCAGTAGAGGAAGCATCAGATGGGAAGCCGTGGTATCATGATATCAGAAACTTTCTCAAGAATCAGGAGTATCCGCCAGGGGCATTGAGCCGGGATAAAAAGACCTTGAGAAGATTGTCTGGAAACTTCTACCTAAACAAAGACGATGTACTCTACCGAAGAAACTTCGACCTGGTGTTGTTAAGATGTGTGGACGAAAGGGAAGCAAGTTTTCTTATGGAAGAGGTCCACGAGGGTGCTTTTGGTACGCATGCAAACGGACATGCGATGTCTCGAAAACTGTTGAGAGCAGGCTACTATTGGATGACGATGGAGTCTGATTGTTTCAAGTATGCCAAGAAGTGCCATAAATGCCAGATTTATGCGGATAAGATGCATGTACCGCCATGTCCTCTGAATGTCATGGCGTCTCCCTGACCCTTTTCTATGTGGGGCATTGATATGATCGGTAAGATTGAACCGACTGTATCTAACAGGCATCGCTTCATCTTAGTGGCAATTGACTATTTCACTAAGTGGGTTGAAGCCGCTTCTTTCGCCAACGTGACTAGGCAGGTCGTGACTCGATTTATCAAGAAGGAAATCATTTGTCGTTATGGAGTGCCTGAAAGAATCATTATTGATAATGGTTCTAATTTGAATAACAAGATGATGAAGGAATTGTGCCAGAGTTTCAAGATTGAACATCACAACTCTTCTCCGTATCGTCCGAAGATGAATGGTGTTGTTGAGGCAGCGAATAAGAACATCAAGAAGATTGTGTAGAAGATGGTTGTCACCTACAAAGATTGGCACGAGATGTCGCACTTTGCATTACATGAATATTATACTTCGGTAAGTACTTCAACTGGGGCAACTCCTTTCTCGCTAGTGTATGGTATGGAAGCTGTCCTACCATTGGAAGTCGAGATTCCTTCCTTGAGGGTGTTGGTTGATGTCAAAATTGATGAGGCAGAATGGGTGAAAGCCAGATTAAATCAACTCAGTTTGATGGATGAGAAGAGATTGGCATCCATTGCGGATGGTCGATTATATCAGAGCAGGATGAAGAAAGCTTTCGATCAGAAGGTACGCCCTCGAAGCTTTCAAGCAGGCGACTTAGTGTTGAAGCGGATCCTCCCTCCACAGATAGATCACAGGGGCAAATGGTCTCCCAACTATGAGGGTCCATATGTAGTAAGGAAAGTCTTCTTCGGAGGAGCCTTATTACTCTCGTCTATGGAAGGTGAAGATTTCACGTCCCCTGTGAACGCAGACGCAGTTAAAAAATACTTTGCTTAAAGTAGACCCGCTGGAATAAAAAGAAAATTCAGGCAAAAAATGGGGCATCCCGGGGAACCATAGAAAGAATGGGTTCGGGCAAAAATTAGGGATAAAAAGGAAAAAAATGTAAACCCACGAAGTTGAAAACCTGAAAAGGCGACTTCGGCAAAAATGAGTATCCCGGTGAATTGAAAACCCGAAAGGGTGATTCAGGAAAAAATTAGGGATTTTAAGAGCAAACAACTACGGTCTGAGTCCATCCCCATGAGCACAGTGGATTCTGGGAGGACCCGAGGGTCAACCAATCAAGTCAGTCTTTTCAGAGGATGAAGCATTGGAGAAGCATCAAAGTCATGTGAGTTATAGTCGAATCAACACATGGTGGTTGTTTGTACCACATTGCCGACATTCTGTATTTATTGTATTTCTGTACTTTTTGCATAACTTTCTCTTTTCAGGAGTTGCATCTGATGTAAATCTGCCTATTTACAGGCCATTTTCAATCAATGAAGTATATTATTCAGAAATTTTTCTCTTCCTGTTTTAGCTTTTACTATTTTTTTTTGCAAAAGACGCCTGTTGTTCTTGATAAAAGTTTACATACATAAACTCGTGGGCTTTACTAATCGTAATCGAAACATTGATTTGCTTGAATAATGTCATGGACGACGACGGAGATAGCCTTTATTGCATACAGGTCACATTTGCTTGTTTGTTGTTTGCAAGATAGTCGTTGTTGGGACTGTTTCAAAGGTGTATCCCTAGTGAAGTCACCATATCTCTATCTCCACAAGGTGAAGATGTCAGATCGGAAGTATCTCACCAGCAGTAATATGCACTCATCCCCGACAGGTTGAGATTGCATTTATCCTCAGTAAGTCAGGATTGATCTTTCCCCAGCAGGTTAAGACCTAAGTTATCCCCAAAGGGTCGAAACTGAGATTCCCCAGCAGTGGTGTGCACCTATCCTTTGATAGGTAGACATGGGAGTGTTTTCCCCGACAGTGGAATAAAGCTCAGTGTTGTTTCCTCACAGGTCTTTGGCTCGTTCCTTAAACAGAGGTTGATGTTATTGAGTGTTATTCAGATTATTCCCCAAGTAGAGGTTGATACTAAGTCCCTCAAAGAGTATGAAGTTGTTCTCCTCATTAGAGTCCAGTGGTTATTGGCCTTCTTCGAAGCGGGATTTTGGTTTAACTTCCCAATGATTGTTTTTATCCCTTTCAGTATGGATTTTACCCCCATTAGAAGGATTGCCTCTCTTAATTCCCCCCCCCCCCATAGAGTGGATTTCATTCCCCATAGAGTGGGGTCATCCCTAGAAGAATGTTATTCTGGAAGACCGTCCAGGGCGTTTGCCGCAACAGAATCCATTTGGTTATTAGTAATCTTCAGATCATATCTTTACTCCTAATCCCCAACAAAGTCGCCAGAGTAATTTTTATGCCCCGTAGAGTGGGATTACCCCAGAGATTCGTATTCTCAACCCTCAGCAGAGAGAGTTTGGGATAGCTTCCCAGTAAAACCCATTCATCATCACTAGCAGAGTGGAATCCCCGACAGAGTGGAGTCATTCCCAGCAGTTTGCTTTGTTTCCTTAGAAAATTTTTGTGTTCTAGGAGGCCATCCAGGGCTACTTTCCCCCAGTCGAGTGTTTTGTTCCCCCAGAAGAATTGTATTCTGGAAGGCCGTTCAGGGCATTCTCCTCAGCATAGTTGATTTGATCCTCAGCAGAGTGGATCTTGTTCTCAGTAGAGCAGTTTACCCAGGAAAGTTATTTTCTTGGAGGCCATCTAGGGCTTGTTTTCCCAGCATAAGTCCAATCATACTTGGCACCTGGTCGTTCCCAGTGGAGTTGGTTTCGTTCTTCAGCATTTATTTTGCTGGAGCGGTTCATTTGCATTGTGCATAGAATCCTCCCAAGCGCGTAGCATTTCCATTTTTTATGGAGCATTACGCCATTTTCAAACATATGCATTTGGAACATAAGCCAGGTTGTTACCTCTTATTTTCATATGTATCTCCAGCAGACAATGGTGTATTCTCTTGAGCCTATGTGGTATCCAGATCTCGACAAGAGTTATCAATAGATGTGTTCATCTTGTCACATTCTCCCCAACATATTTTACTTATTCAAGTTTGTTCTTCCCCAACAAAATTCTTCTTCCAAATTGTGAATCAACAGATTCTCTTCTCAACCTCGTGTTGAGCCAGCCTTCGGGTTCGATGCTTGTTTTGTTTAACAAATACCTTCTTAGATTAGAAGATGTTCTCAACTTCGTGTTGATCCGGCCTTTGGGTTCGATGCCTGTTTTGTTTAACAGATGCCTGCTTGGATTAGCAGATGTTCTCAACTTCGTGTTGATCCGACCTTCGGGTTCGATGCCTGTTTTGCTTAACAGATGCCTGCTTGGATTAGCAGATGTTCTCAAATTTATGTTAACCCGGTCTTCGGGTTCGATGCCTGTTTTGTTTAACAGATGCCTGCTTGGATTAGCAGATGTTCTCAACTTTGTGTTGAGCCGGCCTTCGGGTTCAATGCTTGTTGTAATTAACAGATGCCTGATGGTGAAATCAGATGTTCTTACCGACTTAGTGTCGAGCCAACTTAGTGTTGTTGCCTGCGTGTTAGCAGATGTTTCTTCCGACTGCGTGTCAATGCTTTATAATTGATGATGAGTTAGCTCATTTCCTTACAATTATCAGATATAGTTTCTCCAGTGATCCTTTTCCACTCTGGTGGATTATTCTGCAGTTTACTATATTGTGGTTGGCAAATTTCTGGGTTCTGTTGTATTCAATCACCTTCTACCTTGAATGTTTGAAAGCCTTTCACTTTTCATCCCTTCAGGTCTAAGTCGTTTGAATAGGGGCAGCTGTTGTACCCCAAAATTTGACCAGCCTTTTCTCTAGACTTGGCTTATGTTTCATTTCATTTTAGCATTTTCATTTTGCATATCATTGGTTCTTAACAGGGGATCAAGAGTTGTTATGCCATTCAAGAGGAAATCTTAATGTTCAAGCTCAGGCAAAGGTATCATTTGTAACCCATCAGGATTTCATTACCATCAGGATTGGGTTTCAAAGCTCTTTGAGAAGAGAACTTTATGTATGGGTGTCACCTCCTATCTTGAGGATTATCAAAGAGTCATCAGAGATTTATGAGGTTACCTACTTGTATAAAGCATGTTTCAAAAGCTCAACGGGCATCTTGAGAGGTCTCTATGAAGTCTTTGTAGTCTTTCAATTCATCTGCAAGAGCCTTAGTCAAAGGATGTGGAATTAGGGTTTCATCTGGTCAACCCAAAGTCAACTTTGGACTTGAGAGAGTTCAAGACTTGGTTCTAGGTCATTGATACATGGGAAGTAATCCCAAAGCATCTAGGATGTCATTTTAAGATCAAATCAAGGAGATTCGAGGATTCAAGGAGTTACTAAATTAGGGTTTCAATTAGTTTCAGTGTAAAATCCCCTTCTTTGGTGCCTAACTTCAAGGATAATTTTCTCTATGATGCAAGCTCAATCTCACTTTCATGAAAACATGGGACTTGTTAATTATCTCTCAATATTTATTTTGAGTACAAGAACTCTTCCATTGAGTTTGTACATCTCAAGTTATGATGCGAACAAGTTGGTGTCCTCAGATGAAAGGAATTTTGGTCAACTCAAAGTCAAATCACTTCCAAGGGATTTTTGACATAGAATCAAGTTTCTCCTCAACTTCAAGTAAACATGAAAGTTGTTCCTCATGACCTTAGCTTTCCAAAAAGTCCTAAAGGTCCTCATTCTCATGTGTACATCTCAAGTTATGGTCTTCACAAGGCAAGGGTATTTTGGGAAAGTTCATTAAAGGTCATTTTCTTCAATGGTCAATTCCATGAACTTTGAGACCTCAAATCCAATTTTGTGCCACATGAATATTGTGTCACATTGATTCAACTTTATCATGAACTTAAAATCCAAGCCATTTGGTGGATAGCACGATCTTTTGAGCCATTTCAAAGGTGAAAATTTGACTTTTGATCATGATTTAGATATCTTACATTACAAATCATTTTTTACCTCATTTTTAAACTTTTTCACACCATTACATGACCATGATGTGCATTGCCTAATTTGGACCAACATTAGATCATTTTATGTACCACTTTTCAAAGTTTCATTCCATAAAAATCATGAATCAAAACTTGGTACAAATTTGTTTTCCAATTCACAAAACCATATCATTCATTCATACACCCCTCAAATGACCATTTGCTTACCACAAAAGGAGGATGTGAGGACAAAGCTCGTGTATGTGCATAAGTTGGAGTTTTTTGGCCATTTTTGAAAATCACTCAAATGAGGCAACATGGGTCTGCATGGAATGTTCAAATCCACCATATATATACTGAAATAGAAACCCTAATGATTAGAATGGTTGTTGCTGCATGAGAAAGAGGGAGCCACACCAAAATTTTCCAAAAATTCCTCTCTTCGAATCTGCCATTTCTTTGAGATTTCTTGCAAACCAGTGCTCAAATCATCTTCATCAAAGCTCAAGGAAGAGTTCTGCATCATTAAACAGAAGCTTGCATTCTTTTTCAAGAGCCAATGGAGCAGCTCCGTTTGGTAAGTTTTCTCATCTTAAAACTCTCATGTTAGGCACATTCTTAAGTCCATACTGGGTGCATCTGAAACCCTACTCTTGGTAGGCTATATTTGAATCATTTACTTATCTGTTTGATGTAACTTCAGTTTACACATTTGAAATGTGTGGCTTGTTTTCACCACTGTTTACGAACCTTTTTAAAAAATAGAGAGTGGATTCATGATCCTTGTGAAGAGATCTTTTGATTAGTACCAGATTCTACCATTTTTATTGAGTTTTGGCACAACTCCGGTGACCCCTTGGCCGGAGAAGACGACCGGAGCCCTAACTCCAGTGTTTGGTTATTTTTCTGGCCAGGCTGAGTTGGTAGAGGGTGGAGTCTTTGACCTGTTGTGTGTCACGCATTCATTGGTTTGACTTGGCTGGTGTGTACGTTTAACTCTAACTGGACTTAATGAAACGCTGTGTTTCATTAAGTCTGATGGTTGTTGTGATTTAGACCTTGTTTGCTTTTTGCACCCTCCATTTTTTGGAGCCCAAGCGAGTTTGCACTGGTTGTAGTTCATTTATGGTATTACTGATACACCCCACCTTGGCTTTTATTTATTTTTATTTCATTTTAATTAATTAAAAATAGTTTTTATCACCCTAAAATTCCAAAAAAATATTTTTCTAACATTTCAAAATGTTAATTAATTTTCCATGTTTTTTATTTCCATTTTCCATTTATTTTCTTATTTTATTTGGAATTTCCAATGTGATGTGTTTTATGGTTTATCCTAATTTTGATCTTAATTATTTGAACCTTAATTGCAAATCCCCTATGACCAATTATTCTCCATCATTGAGGTGATATATTGAATTATATTTGAGAGTTGATTTGGTTCATTTATGATCAATTTTCATTTGGATTTGATTGGACTTTTGTTGAGCCTCGACATGTACTCGATAAGGTGGAGCACCATACATTCTTGGAATTATTTGGTGATGCCTTGAGTTGAATTTGTCTGTGATATTTTGCTTACTGGTTTATCATTAATCAAGCTTGGTTTGAGATTTTATTTGGGATTTATTGAGCATTCCTTCTATTTTTGGTGAACCTTGCAAGTCAAGTTGCCTTTAGGGGTGTTTACACATGCTAGTTTGACCCAAAACCTTGGGATATGATCTTGAGTGATCCCATATGCATCTCTTAAGTCTTGTTACATAATTCTAACATGCTTGAGGTGTTTTCTTACTTGTTTAAGGTCATCTACATGTGTAACTTGCATCACAAGTTATCTTTGAATCATGCTTCTCCACTTGTCTTAAGTGTTGAGATTGTGTTAGAACTTGGTTTCTTTAACTTGCCATGATCTCACTTGTGACTTGTCTCTTGTTTTAAGCTTGATTACCTCTTCTCTTGTTGATTCACATCTTCCCTATTGTGGTTTTACCTTTGTTCATGATGATTTGGTGTCTTTATGTACACTTTGAGCTTGTCATGAACATTGTTATTGGTTTTGCATTGTTTTGTCTACTTTGCTTTGCTTGTGTTTCAAGAATTGTATGGTTGAGATGTACTTGTGGTGGTGGCTGCCCCACACTTTTTTCCTCACTCTTTTCTTTGTATGTGCATCTTAGGATAACACCTTTTTGTTTTGATGATTGATGTTTGATGGTTGTAGAAGTTACACTTCTCCCATTTCATCTCATCTCTTCTTGTGGACTTGTTTAAGTCACTTGCTTGTGTTTAAGTCTTTGTTGTTGAGTCTTTGTTGCATCTTTGCATACTTGTATTCCATGTTTGCATCTCTTATTGCGTTGACTTGTTTAAGTCACTTTCATCCTTCTTTCCTTTTCATCCGTAATTGAATTGTTTATTGTTAATTGGTCTTTTGCCATGATCCCTTAGGATTCATAGTCCCTCTGTTTAAGATGGGAGTAGGAGAGACATTAGACTTTTAATCCTTTGCATGATAACATTAGGATAGATTTTCCTCTTTCAATCCCAACCTTAGGATCACATTGCATGATAACATTAGGGTTGATCAGTTCCCCTTAGAGTTTTGTGTCTTCTCTTCTCTTCTCTTCTCGTAACTTCATAAGACACTTAATAAAGGTTAACACTTGTTGTATGCTACGAGCCTTAAGTACTTCAGGAATGATGAGTAGGGGGGGGGGGGCTCCTCTCACCTTGTCTAGAGTGTTTAGCGTATGCCCTTTGGGCGATATGCGACGCATTCGCTCTCAAGTCATAGTCTTTAGTGCAACATGAGTTTCAAATCTAACTCAATTCACTTCTTCTCATAAAAAGCACAAACAAAAACATCAAACCTTTTTATCCTTCGGGATTGTTTGCAAAAATCATTTTTCAGAAAGAGTGTGTTAAATCTCGATTCTACCGCAAACAGGCATTGTCCATAACTGTTAGAACGAAGGTTTAACCTTACTCAATTAAAACACTTGAACCAACCTGTGGTCGTATCAGCCCGAACTACGTTTGCTCTGATTTCTCACACCAGATGAGGATACGTAGGTGTCGCTACTGCGAAAATCGGCGCCGGCTGAACAGAAGAGTCGCCACCGTGCGTTATTTATCCCACGGGAGGGAAAGGAAACGCTCAGAGTAAACCTCGCACAACACGGGAAAGGTACGGTCATCGCAACCAAAACCTGGGTTCGGGAGTCGGTTACGCAAGGGGAAGGTATTAGCACCCCTCACGTCCATCGTACTCGATGGGATCCACGCTTGTTTTCGGGTATGGATTGTTATTCTATCTAAACTATAGGTCAAGGGTGAAAAAGAAAATAAAATGAAAATAAAAATGACTCGGCAAAGTATCGCACTTTATGCCTACGTATTCCCGTCTGGAACGAGAAATCAGAGTCAACGTAGTTCGCCTACCTACGGGAAAGGAGGGGAAGGTTGCTCGCTAGGATATCGCATCCTATGCCTACGTACTTCCACACAGCATGGAAGATCAGAGCAAACGTAGTTCGGGCCACGGAAGACACAAGCTTGTCTTGGTTGATTTTATTCCTTCTGAAAAAGGGTTTCTTAATTAGCAGCCCCGGCGGACAAAAATGACGTTTTGATGAGTTCACATTCTTTTACGAAAGAAGTGTCTTTTATTGTGTTAGAAATCTTTATGTGTTTTTCTGTTTGTTTTGAGAGAGAAGAGACAGAACTCTAACCTACGGTTGCGAAGGGAATCAAACTAACCTAATGTTATCATGCATGGGTTAAAACCTAATGTCTATCATGCTCCTCTCTTGCACAGAGAGAAACAGAGATCCTACGGGATAGGCAGAAACAGAAACAATAACAGATATAATACAGTAAAACAGTAAAATGCATGGATGCAACAGCACAAGCGAGGCAAGGGAGTCCCACTCAACCTCGAACCTAGAAAACAATAGGCAAAAGTGAACAAACTTCACTTTCAACCCAACAGGGTAAACAGCAAACAATATAGTCAGGAAAACCAATCAATACATCAGAAATGAAATACAGCAAAAGAAACAGCATCAGCAGCTCTGACTCAACATCTGGCTTCAAGAAATCCCCAATCAGCTACAAGCATCAATCTCCATCTTCATGGCCTTCAGATAAGGGCTTTGATCATCAGTCTTCTATCTGCAATGGCTTTTCTTCAAGCTCAAACCTCCAGGATGAGGGATTAGTCACAAGAGTGAATTGGGTGTTAAGCAATCAGCTGACTACCAAAGGTGGTGAACAGACTGCTTCTAACACAAGAGACATTTTCTCTCAAGAGTTCTATCTCATAGACACTATCACCAAGCCTTCCAAAGGAAGGGGGTGAGTGTCTCAGAGAGACTCTGAATCACAGAGAAGAATGGATGCAGACAAGGCAATCCATGTTTGAGAAACAATCTTTCTAACCTAGAGCTCTGCCTAGCTCCTAAACCCTAGTCTCCTCAGCATCTGCTAGCAAGAACCTCCTCTCCAACTCTGGCAGTTGGTCTTCAATCTCTTGATCTCCAATGGTCTTCATCTCCTCAAGTCTTCAGCTCTCCCAAGGCCCCAGACAAACCCAATACCCACACAAACAAGCAATAATCCCCAGAGGGCACACCACACCAGCCAATCAGATATACAGACAACATTAATAGCAGTAGGGGAATCCTGACTTTTTCTAAGGGGTCTAATAGCTACCCATAGCCCCTATAGTCCCATAACTAATCTATTCAAACCCTAAGTCCTAAGGGAAATGAAATCAAACTCCTAAGTCATCACCTAAAACCCTAGTTTTGTTCATGATGTTCAAACCTATTTTAATCACCTAAAATTAATTCCTAAAAATGGGAACTAAAATATTTCTACAAGTTGAATATCTAATCTAAACAATATAAAAAGAATGAACAAAAAATGTTAAAGCATGTAAGAGAACAAAAATTATTAAAATGATGCATGAAATGAACTATTTAAAAATGACATTTATTTAGAAAATATGGAAAAAATATGAAATAAAAATAAAAATGCAATTTTATTTTTCTATAATTTTCTACACATCCTAAAGAAAATATTGTAAAAAGAATGGATTAAAAATGAATTTTTATGCATTTATTATGAATTTTTGAAGTTGGTAAAAAATTAAAATGAATAAAAAACAATTAAACCAAATAAAATGAGGGAGGGGTGTATTTAGAATATGCGCCCAGTTCAATATTCATTGGGCCGGGCATCCAGGAGGTGCGCTTAGCATTTTGAGTTAGGCCCAGAAAACACTCAGAATTGATGAAAATAAAAACGAGCTGGGGGGTGAAAATAGAAGTGAAATCACGTTCAATATGGTTTGGGCTTGGAATAGGGGGGTGGGGATAACACAAACTAACTCAGGCCCGCCCGTTTCAATTAATGAAACGGTGCGTTTTGGCCTCACAGCTTCCCTCCACATTCTGAATTGAATATAGGCCACACGATTGCCTTGGAAGTCAATGGTCTTGCATCAAACGAACGGACCAGATTATGTCTTCCTCATTGCATCTGAAACCTAGGGTTTTGACTCCATGAGAGCTCATGCACGAACCAGCCTTACACCATTCTGTTCTCATTCTACACGCAACCAATCCACACGATGTGAACATGAAAAATGCTCAGAATTCTTCCCTCTACAATCCTATGGTCTTAGATCAATTTGAAACTCAACAATTCATTCAACCCAATCGATGCAAGTTCTGGCCACCATGGATATACACTGAGATGCCTCATCACACTTCTCCCTCAAACTTAGACTAAACTAATCTATGCATCATGGTGATTAACCTGCGCTATCAAGCTAGGATTCTAATGCACTAACCTAAGAGATTTAAACCCTAACAGTTTATTGCACCTGCTAACAATTGCCACCAAATCATTCCAAATTCATCCTAACTGTTCTCCTAACCACCTAGATCATATCTAAACTAACAACAACATGCCAAACTAACTAGATCGAGCTGTGTGAATGAAAACTCACCTGGTGTAAAAGCTTGAAAACAGCTATGGAAGATTGAGGATCTGAGGCTTCCAAGGCTTGGATCTTGATCAACTAACTCAAGGATTGATTCTGTATGCAATGTTGTGATGATTCTTGGCTTGAATTATGCTGTCCACTTGAAACTTCAATTTTGATGTTGATGAAGAAAGTGCTCGAAAATGGATGATTCACACTTGATTCTTGATTGAATTAGGATCTATGATGATGAAACAGTATGAGAAAGTTGATTATGATGAAGATTTGGTGAAGAATTTGTGAGATTGGAATGAAACTTCAATGAAAAAGAATGAGAAAGCTTGTGAAATTCTTGGTGGAAATGAAGCCAACCCTTGATCAATGCACATTTCATGAATATATAGACCTCATATGAACATTCTAGATCCATCTTGCACATTCCCTTGCTTTCCAACTTTGATCCATTTTGGTTATGTTTCTTCAATTACAAGTAACCAAAGATAACTTTCTTTTTTCCTTCTAAACTCAAAAAAGTGTTTGAACCATTGTTCTTAGAATTGCTTTTCCATTCAAAATCATATATTGGAAGTCTCCATTTGGATTCATAAATCTCCCAAACCATTTTCCATCTTGAATTTATTCACTTTATAAGCCATTTTAGTTCATATTTTGACCAATTATGCAACTTCATGCTATGAGCTTCTCCAATAATTTGTGACCTTCTTTCTAGACTTAAAATCCCATTTGGAGCAAGTTTGATGTTGTAAGTTTTTCCATTTGAGGCCTCCTTGTATGAGTTTTGGACATAGGTTAAAATGACCTGTAATTCACAAATGCCCAAAATACCCTTTGCTTGCCAAGACCATAAGTTGAGTTCCACACATCATATGAAGGCATGCTATACCATTCTAGAAAGCTAAGACAATGAGGAACAATTCTTATGTTGACCAAGAATTAATTTGAAATCTCCTTGAGGGTTAAAAATTGCTTGGAAGTCAAGTCACTTTCACAGACAACAATTCAGACACCTCAGATGACCTGTAACTTGCAAGGACCATAACTTGAGTTCTATAAATCTCCTTGAGGTCTTCCACCACTCAAATTAAAGGTCTTGAGATCCTCTACAAGTTTCATGTTGGCCAAGAAGCCATTTGAAGCTAGCATTTTGACTTATCTTGCTTGGAAATTTGACCTAAACTAGGGGATTTTACACAGAAACCCTAATTTAGAAACTCCTCTTCTCCTTGATTTCTCTTGAATTCTCCTTTTCATATCTCCATATCCTTCTTCATATGTCCAATGATGAACCCCACATCTCCCCAATAGCCTTGAATTCCCCCTTAAGTCAGTCAATTGACCTAGGGTTGACCTAGGGTTGACCCAGATGAAACCCTAGTTGACTGTCTTCAACTGTAGCTCTTGTGCTCTCATCAATGACTTGTCTCCTTCTCCAAATGACTTTCTAAGTCTCTCATAAGGCCTAGATACTCTCCATGTTTTCAATCCACAGCTCACAATCCTCTGGTTGGCCCTCAGACACCCTCAGCTAGGAGATGGACTCAAGGCTTGTTCTGCTGAACTCTTTGCTTTCAAATTCTTTCTTGATGACTTGAATGAGATTGAATTGGGATAATAACCTCTTGATAGGCCTCTAGAGATGAAAATAATGATTGGTCTCCTGTTGAATGACTTGCTATGCTTATGCTATGCAGATGGTTAGTCTATGTACATGACTCTATATGCAAATGCTAATGATATTGAAACATAAACCCAAGGAATAAGGTTGGGCAAATTTTAGGGTGCAACAGCTGCCCCTATTCAAGCGACTTGGACCCGATTGGATGAAGAGCCCGGAGCCTTCAGACATTCGCGGTACGAGACGGTTGAATACTAGTGAAACCAAAAATTTGCCAACCACAAAACTAGATTGCGCTCCTGCTTGAGGAACGACATTCATCAGCTGAATCTGACTGTTACGGCAACCCACTGATCTCGTGCGACTGTGCCGGGGATTGTCTTCATCGTTCTGAAGAGGATTCTGTCATAACAGATTGCTTGCTTGTCCACGTTAGGACTCTGTCTGTCGTCAATACGAAAAAAATCTCAACTAAAACCTGTCCACGTTAGGACTCCACTTGCTGTTAACCTAGAAAAATCTCGGCAACTCCGTTGGGGATAATTCGTCTGCATTTCCACAAACTGAATCGTCCACATTAGGAATAAAACTCTTCCACGTTAGGAGTAACACCTGTCCACGTTAGGAATAACATCGTCCACGTTAGGAGTTATTTCTTCTGCATCTGTCCACGTCAGGACTAACCCTCTCATCTTTCCACGTCAGGAAGCAGTCTTCTTTCCACATAAGGCGAACTGTATCAATCTTTCCACGTAAGGACTCCAATACCACTTGACATGTCCGCGTCAGGACTCCAATCTCTCCACGTAAGGGATTCAATTCTGGTTCTAAGCCTGTCCACGTCAGGACTCCACTTTCCATGTAAGGAATAAACTCGTTCTTCCACGTCAGGAATCTTGAATCTGTCCACGTGAGGACCCCAATTTTTCCACATAAGGAATAAATCTTCTTCGATCTGTCCGCGTCAGGACTAAACTCTTTCTACGTCGGGAATAATCCATTTCTTTCCACGTCAGGAATCAATCTTGATATGTCCGCGTGAGGACTTAATCTTTCCACGTAAGGAATAAACTCGCCTTTCCACGTAAGGAATCACTTTTCTTCCACGTAAGGAATGCTCTTGATATGTCCACGTCAGGACTCTGATCTTTCCACGTAAGGAATACCAACTTCTTTCGATTTGTCCGCATCAGGACTACATTTTTCCACGTAAGGAATACCATCTTACTCTGTCCACGTAAGGACTACGACCTTTCCACGTTAGGAATCACCTCTTCTGATATGTCCGCGTAAGGACTCTAATCTTTCCACGTAAGGAATCAATCTTGATATGTCCGCGTGAGGACTCCAATCTTTCCACGTAAGGAATCTTCATCTTTCCACGTTAGGAATAATAATTTCTTTGATTTGTCCATGTCAGGACACTGATCTCGTCTTGATTTGTCCACGTTAGGACTCAGGCGTCTTCGACCTGCTGAGGAAATAAGACTTGTCCACGTAAGGACTCACACCCTGGTCTGATCTGTCCACGTCAGGACACCAACACAAAGAGTAATCACTTTTGTCAACGTCATGACCTCCCATTCCACTAATTTCGAGAAACCGAATCTGTCCACGGTAGGACTAACACACCTCACCAATCCAGGGAAATAAACCTGTCCACGTTAGGACGCCCACTTCTGAAGAAAACCCGTCATTCTAGGAGTAAATTGTCCGCGTCAGGACTCAGTTCTCCAATGATCCTCACCCGCAAACTCCTTAGCACTGACGTGACAGCGACTTTGAGATGAACTCTACTGGGGATGTCTGGAAACCAACTAACGGACGCCTGCTCTGATAACCGGCGGTGGCCTCTAAAATTCTGATTCATGGAAACCCTTTGAGTGTTGACGTAACAACAACTTTACAGGAAACAATCCGCTGATCGGTCTAGAGAAACTTCAACAAAAACTCTGGTGGGGACATAAGTAACTCTGCTTGGGGACAAAGAGAAACTTATCCTGCAGACTTTGTGGGGAATACTGCCGAAACTGACATTATCATTGAATATCTCATGCCGAGATCTTGAGTGTTTGGTAATTCATTTGAGCGAGAGCCCTCTCCACCTGAACTGCTAGAGTACAGAAACTGCTTCAGCAAAATAAATGCTGGAGGGATAATGCCGACTCCGCCGGGGAATAGCCAGATGCTACAAAATTGTTCCAGCAAAATAAATGCTGGAAGGGTGAAGTCGACCTGGCTGGGAAATTAGGAACTCAAACCAAACGCCTTGTTGAGGTAACCCCCTGCTGGGAATATCACTCTGCTGGGGAAAAGCAGATGCATGGTATGATCGGACTTTCTGCTGGAACGTGAACTGATATCACCAGTATCTCTGTCAAAATAAATGACAGGACCCACCATCAACTCTGCTTGGGAGAGTCTTGATCTTCGAGTTCCACTGGAAGGAAAGAACACTTGCTGAAAAGAGAACTCCGCTGGGGATGGCTGGATTCTCTTGGGGAAAATTAACTGACTCCACTGGGGGAGAGCGCATGACCCTGCGGGGAAAGACGAACCTGTCTGAATACAGCCTCACGATCTCGGAATCGCCAAACTCTGCTGAGGACGAATAACTTTTCTGGAGCACGTCCTTTGGATAAGCTACGGCTAGCTGAGAAATTCTATCCTTCTTCAGGACTAACACGCATGACCTGCGTGGGGATCAAGTCTTTCGTTATCGCAATCTGTTGATCACCTTCCTCGTATGGTTACGAAACCTGCAATAACACAAACAAGACACGACAAGCCTATGCAATCAAATCAATTCAGGTTAGTGACGTTACACTCAGTTAATTCAAAGCTTTAACAATTGTTGGCAAGGGCCAGTGATGTTATACTCATGCTAGCTTCAATAAACTTAGGCGCTTCATCATGCACAAAACAGTAAAGAACAGTGTCAAATACTGAATAACATATTTTCATTGATCGGGCCCCTGAATGGGCGGAGTTTTTGTACACGGGATGTAACTCCTGAAATGAGGAAGCTACGCAAAGCAAATATACAAGTATGCAAGTATTCCCAAGAAGCATAAATATTGACAAATTAAATTTTGTACACATGTCGGCAACTGGATGCAGATGAACACCACGAACTGATCCTCCTATGACTCATCCGACTCTAATGCTTTCCCGGTATTCCCACTTCTGAAGAGGTTGTATCCGATAACTGGCTCCTCAAATGTATTCTCCCGCATTGATGCTCATTGCAATATCAAATTCGGACCGCAGTCATTTGCTTCTCACATCCCTAACTTTTGCGTGAACCGCCCTTTACGGGTTTTCAGTTCACCGGGATACCCCTTTTTGCCGAAGTCGCCCAGTGTAGGTTTTCAACTTCGCGGGTGTACATTCTTTTCAATTTTATCCCTAACTTTTGCCCGAACCTTTCATTCTGTTTTTGGTTCGCCAGGATGCCCCATTTTTGCCTGGACTCTCTTTTTTCTGTCCAGCGGGTCTATTTTAAGCAAAGTATTTTTTAACTGCGTCCGAATTCACAGGTGACGCAAAGTCTTCTCCGTCCATGGTGGACAACAACAATGCTCCTCCTGAAAAGACCTTACTGACAACGTATGGCCCTTCATAGTTGGGGGTCCACTTGCCCCTGTGATCTGCTTGCGGCGGGAGAATCCTTTTCAGCACAAGGTCGCCCGTCTGAAAGCTTCGCGGAAGTATCTTCTTGTCGTACGCTTTCTTCATTCGTCTTTGGTACAAACGACCGTATGCCAGAGAAGCTAGCCTCTTCTCATCCATCAAACTCAGTTGGTTCAATCTATTCGTTACCCATTCTGCCTCGTCCAGCTGAACGTCTCGCAACACCCTCAGAGAAGGGATCTCAACCTCCAATGGTAATACCGCTTCCATTCCGTATACCAACGAGAACGGGGTTGCCCCGGTTGATGTGCGTACCGTCGTACGATAACCGTGCAGAGCGAAAGGTAGCATTTCATGCCAATCTTTATAAGTCACCACCATTTTCTGGACAATTTTCTTGATATTCTTATTGGCCGCTTCGACAGCGCCATTCATCTTGGGTCGGTAAGGGGAGGAGTTGTGATGTTCGATCTTGAAATTCTGACAGAGCTCCTTCATCATTTTGTTGTTCAGATTAGAACCATTATCCGTGATTATCCGCTCGGGAATCCCATATCGGCAAATGATATCTCTCTTGATGAATCTAGCCACCACTTGCTTCGTTACATTTGCGTAAGACGCCGCTTCCACCCACTTGGTGAAATAATCGATTGCTACTAGGATGAACCGGTGCCCATTAGAAGCTGTCGGCTCGATCTTTCCGATCATATCGATTCCCCACATTGAGAATGGCCATGGAGATGACATCACATTCAGAGGACTTGGAGGCACATGTATCTTGTCAGCATAGATTTGGCACTTGTGGCACTTCCTTGCGAACTTGAAACAATCAGTTTCCATCGTCAACCAAAAGTAACCTGCCCTAAGCAGCTTTCTCGTCATAGCATGTCCACCAGCATGCGTGCCAAAGGCACCTTCGTGAATTTCCTCCATGAGAAGCTTCGCCTCCTTCTCGTCTACACAACGCAACAACACCAAATCGTGGTTTCTTCTGTACAAGACACCATCCGGGTTCAAATAGAAATTACCCGCTAATCTCCTGAGAGTCTTCTGATCTTGACTGGATGCCCCAGCCGGATACTCTTTATTCTTCAGGAAATTAAGGATATCAAAATACCACGGTTTGTCATCCGACGCTTCATCAATAGCAAATACATAGGCTGGTCTGTCCAACCGAGAGATAGTGATTTGGGGAGCTTCGTTCCAGAAATTGACTTTGTACATGGAAGACAAAGTGGCAAGGGCGTCAGCCATTTGATTTTCTGCCCGCGGCACGTGATGCAATTCAACCTTGTCGAAGAAAGGCAACAACCTCCTTGCATAATTCATGTAATGTATCAAGTTAGGCTGGCGTGTCTCCCATTCCCCTTTGATCTGATTCACCACTAGAGCTGAGTCTCCGTATACGTCTAGATATTTGATTCGCAAATCAATGGCTTCTTCAAGCCCCATTATACAAGCTTCGTATTCGGCCTCATTGTTGGTAACGGCAAAGGTCAATCGGGCAGTAAACGGGATGTGCGACCCGTGCGGCGTAGTGATAATTGCCCCTATTCCGCTACCGTAAGCATTCACAGCTCCGTCAAATATCATCTGCCATTTGGACCCCAACTCTGGTCCCTCGTCTGGTAACGGCTCTTCGCAATCCTTCATCTTTAAGTACATGATATCCTCGTCAGGAAAATCAAATCTCATCGATTGGTACTCTTCAATAGGCTGCTCTGCCAGATACTCAGACAGCACACTCCCTTTTATAGCCTTTTGCGAGACGTATTGGATGTCATATTCAGTCAAGACCATCTGCCAACGGGCAATTCTACCTGACAACGCCTGCTTTTCGAATACATATTTGATAGGATCCATCTTCGAGATGAGCATGGTTGTATGATTCAGCATGTACTGCCTCAAACGCTTGGCGGCCCAGGCTAGCGCGCAACAAGTTTTCTCCAGCATTGAGTATCGAGATTCACAGTCTGTAAATTTCTTACTCAAGTAATAGATTGCATGCTCTTTTCTCCCTGTCTCGTCGTGTTGACCGAGAACACAACCCATGCTTCCCTCAAGAACCGTCAAATACATTATCAAGGGTCTCCCTGCCACTGGGGGTATCAAAATAGGAGGCTCCTGCAGATACTTCTTTATTTTGTCGAACGCCTTTTGACAATTTTCGTTCCACGTTACAGCTTGATCTTTCTTCAACAGCTTGAATAATGGTTCACACGTGGCCGTTAGGTGAGATATGAACCGGGCAATGTAGTTCAATCTCCCTAAAAACCCGCGCACCTCTTTCTCTGTTTTAGGCGTCGGCATTTCTTGAATCGCTTTTATTTTAGCAGGATCGACCTCTATTCCTCTTTCGCTTACGATAAACCCCAGCAGTTTACCCGATCTCACCCCGAAGGTGCACTTATTAGGGTTCAGCCTCAGCCTGAACTTCCTAAGCCTTTTAAACAACTTCAACAGATTCACCAGATGCTCTTCCTCCGTCTGGGATTTGGCAATCATATCGTCAACATAAACTTCGATCTCTTTATGCATCATGTCATGAAAGAGAGTCGTCATCGCACGTTGATACGTTGCCCCAGCATTTTTCAAACCAAAGGGCATCACTTTATAGCAAAATGTTCCCCAAGGCGTTATGAAAGTAGTCTTCTCCATATCCTCTGGCGCCATTTTAATTTGATTGTATCCCGAAAAGCCATCCATGAAGGAGAATACAGAGTATTGAGCAGTATTATCAACTAACACGTCAATGTGAGGAAGTGGAAAATCGTCTTTTGGGCTTGCTTTATTCAAATCTCTGTAATCCACGCACATTCGAACCTTGCCATCTTTCTTTGGCACCGGTACGATGTTGGCAACCCATGAGGGATATTTCGTCACAGCCAGGAAACCAGCGTCCCACTGTTTCTGCACCTCCTCTTTGATCTTCATTGCCATGTCTGGTCGAGTTCTGCGAAGCTTTTGTTTGACCGGCGGGCAATTTTCTTTCAGTGGCAGGCGGTGCACAACCATATCTGTATCGAGCCCTGGCATATCTTGATACGACCAAGCGAATACATCATTATACTCTCGGAGCATTTCAACCAGTCTTCGCTTGATATCACTCTGCAGTGCGGCTCCGATACGAATATTCTTCTCAACCTCTTCCGACCCCAAATTGATAATTTCGATAACCTCGTCGTGAGGCAGAATGGCTCTCTCCTCTTGCTTCACTAACCAAGACAGTTCTTCAGGAACGTCACTATCTTCGACAACCTCTTCTTCGGTCTGGAATACCGGGTGCTCGAAGTCGGGACGAGTCATAGGTGGTTCAAGGATGTCATCTGAAAATGTTATCCTGCAAAAGGAATGGTTAAGTGCTTCAAAATGCGTATAAAGCGAATAACCACATTGCCATTTTATTGAAAAATACAAAATAAGAAAGACAGGGATTACAGTATTTGCACATGAAAAAACGCCATTTATTTAATGATTAACGCGCAATGTTTATAACAACACAGTCCTAAGCAAATCCTGATGCCCCGGGCAAGACATCAGATTATTCAACAATTAATAAAGCAAAGCATTACTGTTTAAAAGTCACAGGAACAAGCTCCTAAATAGACCAGTTGCACAGTCCTTGTCCTGGCGTGCTTGGCTGAATCCAGGCATCCATATCACAGTCGCTGTCCCCTTCATCGGACTCTGAAGCAGCATTGACAGTTTCATGACATACTCCACTTGCAGAGATGGTGATTGACTTTCTGAAATGAGGGGCCCCCACGGAAGGAGTTGATGACGACGGTCTGTACCCCAGTCCGAACCGGTCCATCTTCACCGGAATGTCCAGCACTTTGCCCCAGCCTTTGGCTTCTCCTGCTTCCACTAGCGCTTGAGCTTCTTTATACGATGAGACAGCTATCTCTGGCACTTTGCTTGGCCCGGGACTCTTGTCCTTGATGCGCAAACCTTCGAATGCCTGGCATGGCGTCTCGTGGATCTCCCCGTCGACTTCGACATATTTAAATGAAGATAGATGGCTGACCAGGATGTCTTCTTCTCCGCACACGGTGACTACGCTGTCTCCGACCATATACTTTAACTTCTGATGCAGGGTTGACGTGACTGCCCCTGCCCCATGAATCCAGGGTCTTCCAAGCAAGCAGCTGTACGCAGGCTGTATATCCATGATATAAAACTCAGTTGCAAACACTTCCGGCCCCACTTGCAGAGGCAAGGTAATCGATCCGAAAACTGTTCTCCTTGTGCCGTCGAACGCTCTGACTACCAAATCACTTGGTGTGCACAAAATTCCTCGAACATCCAGCTTCATCATCGCCTTCTTGGGTAGCACATTCAAAGACGATCCGGTGTCAACCAATACGTGCGACATTGTTGATCCCCTACACTCAACAGACACATGTAATGCCATATTATGGTCCCTCCCTTTCGGAGTCAAGTCAAAATCAGTAAAGCCCAGACTGTGGCCCGCATTCACATGTGCCAATACTCCTTCTAGCTGATTTACAGAGACATCCTGTGGTACAAAAGAAGTGTCCAGGACTTTCAGCAAAGCATTTCGGTGAGCTTCCGAACACAACAACAATGATAAGATAGATATTTTGGACGGTGTCTGCTGCAGATGCTCCACAATTTTATAATCACTTTTCCGAATTAAGCGCATGAATTCTTCCACATCTTTCGATGCTGCTTCTTTTTCACTTGCTTGAACCGGAACATTCTCAACCACTTTCCCTTTTCCTTTTGCTATCCTTTCAGCCTCCACTTCAGGAGATATAAAGATCCTGCCACTCCTCGTCATGCCTCCTGAGCCAACAACATTATCCACAATCTCCGCTGACTGCTTGTTGACATCAATCTTTATCCCGTCACAATACACCTCTAACCCATATGACCATGGGACTGCTTTCGTGTTCTCATACGGGATTGGCCCGGCTTTAGTTATGGTGATCGGTGGGCGCTGAACTGGTGCTGCAATAGTGATCGTCTTCCGCGGAATCGTTACCATGGCCACATCACTCTGATTATCCACTACTGCCCCTGCAGGCTCGTCAGTTGTCGTTCGATCAAACTGCAATATACCATCATCAATTAAGGCCTGAATGCCGTTCTTCAAATCCTCACACCCCCCAGGTAGGGTCCAACAGTCTAAGCAATACTCATTACATCCCGGGTAAACACCTCCTTTCAACAGTCGACTCTTTATCTCGCTCAGCGGCGTCTTCAAATCCTCCACATTCATAATCAGATTCAACCCTTCCTCAGTCAGAACTGCATTCGCCCCATGATTAGGCATGGGTTTCTGGACTATATTCGGACCTGCCGTTCCGAAGTTGATAGCTTTGTTGTCTAAAAGATCCTGCACAACGTGCTTAAAAGCATGACAACCTTCTATATCGTGGCCCGGGGCCCCAGAATGAAACTCACAGTGCCTATTCGCATCGTAGCCGAACGGGGGAGTTCCCGTTATCGGCGCCAGCGTTCTTTTCTCTACCAGATTCAATCCCAACAATGTCTGCAATAAATCAGCATAGGTAGAGGGAGGCTTCTCAAACGCTCTCCTCGGCTTACCCTAGAATCTTCGCTGAGCTTGCTGTGCCCCCTGCTGAGGCTGCTGCTGCTGTGGCATTGGCTGTTGCTGAACCGATTGTTGTTGCTGGATTGGTTGTTGTTGATATGGGATAGTGACACTCGACACCTGCTGTGGTTGACGATATTGACCTCTTCCCCTGCCTCGGCCTCGGCCTCGGCCTCCAAATACTGCGCTCGCCTCACCCTGACGGCGCCCACCATAAGCTTTCCTATTACTGCCAGATGCAGCTGATTCCTCGACTTGGAACTTTCCTTGCTTAATATTACGCTCAATCTTTTCCCCCATCAGAATCAGGTCTGAAAAACTGGCCAGAGAAGTGTGAAACAGCATATCATGAAACAGCCCGGTGAATGTGCCGACAAACATATCATTCATTTCTTTATCTTCTACAGGAGGACGGACCCTAGCAGCCATATCGCGCCACCTTTGCGCGTACTCTTTAAAACTCTCCCCCTTCTTCTGCGAAAGCCCGGCCAACTGGACCCGATTGGGCGCCAGGTCGCTGTTATACTTGTAATGGGCTACGAACGCCTCCGCCAATTGCTTCCATGTCTTGATATCAGTTGGCTCCAACCCCATGTACCACTCTAGGGAAGGGCCCGACAGACTATCCTGAAAGAAATGCATAAGCATTCTTTCATCAGTGGAGTATGCAGACATCTTTCTGTAATAAGCTCGCACATGCACTTTCGGACATGTGTCTCCTTTGTACTTATCGAACGCAGGCGCTTTGAATTTAATTGGCACCCTCAAGCCAGGTACCAAGCCCATAGTTGCCATGTCCAATCCCACAGCACTTTGATTTAGGACTCCCTTCATTTGCTCTTCCAGCATTCTAATCTTTTGAGAATCATCCATCGGCCCTTCAAAACCTCCTCCAGAGAAGGCATCATCCTGCTGATCCTCTTGCCACATACCATTTCCAGCTCCGTACCCATCATACGCATTATTACGCCCAGCTCTGATCTGATTCATTCCCGGACCTCGGCCTCTGTTGCCGTACCCTTGAACACCTCCAGCAGGACCATGAGCCATAAATCCAGTACCATTTCCGTTTCCAAAGCCTCCGTAACCCTGATTGACCATACCATAACCATCTTGCCCAAAGCCTTGAGCATTAAAGCCATACTTGCCAGTGTTGTCAAATCCCTGATCGTTGAACCCGAAACCAGTATTGACAACGCCATTGCCTCCTAGATTATCTCCCAAATTGACATCACCCAGCCCAGCATTGTGGACAGCAGTTTCATTTCCCACTCCGACGTTACCATTCACAGCGGCGGTAGCGTTGTTGACATTAGCGGCAGGTATATTGACCACGGGCGGAGCCATTGGCGTGGGAGTGCCGTCTCCATGAGCAGTATCAACCCGGACAGACTGATGATCTTCGTTACCATGACCAGCGTTGCGAACCAACAGAGGCTGGACCATGGCCTGCAAATTCTCTTGCCCTTTTGCTATAGCTTCCATGGTCTGCATGAAGAGGGCGAACTTCTCGCGCACATCCTGCATCTCGTTCTGAATTTGGTCCATGACTTTCCGACAGTTGGAGCGTGTAGAATAGCGGTGCGGATGTTGATCTGGAATCCTGTTAAGTACCTGGGACAGAGCAGGAGATAAGACACCATTCAAAGATTACCTGTTATGCAGTATGAATATGAATGCAATGCAATGTGTCTGTGCATTAGGGAAGTTCATTCCCCCAGTTCTAGTGCGAAGGTTCCAGTGCAGTGACAGTGCTGACAATAGGAATATCGGAGCTGAATCAAAGAAAGCCTCATGTATTGCAGAGAGAATCAATAAGCCCAGAGTACAATATCACTGAGAATACAAAGAAGGCATGACCTCAACCAACAATCCTGGTGATGGTCAGCACTATGCAAATAAAGCATACACATAACTACATGGAATGATCAAATCCTCCCAAAAGTCTGGTACTCCTCTATCAACTTCTTGGTCTCCGGATGGCTTGGTCGATCAAGCAGCCCTTCAACAAGCTGGTTTCTCCTCTTAAGGACACGGCGTACGTCTTCAGCAGTTTCTTCCCATGTTGCTTCTCCGAAGCAATCTTCTAACTTTCTCTTCTGAGACACTGCTTCATCTCTGGATTTGATTGCCTTGTTCAGTGCATGCTGGACACTATACCGGGTCATCACTTCTTCCTCACACTTCTTGATGCTAGACTTCAACTTCTCTTCAAGGTCGGAAATTTGCTGCTTCAACTTATCCTCCCTTTTCTTATTGTTGGTGAGTGTAGCATTCCAGGTCTTATTGCAAGAGGAGATTTCTCGGTGTGCTGCGTCGAGCGCCTTCTTTTTGGCTTCCAGCATGTCATGGGAGCTTCTGAACTCTTGCCCCAGACGTTCGCGCTTTTTCTTTTCCTCGGTCAACTCAGCCCCTAACCTGTTTAACAGCTCGATCTGTTGTTGGAAAGCATATACGGCCTTGTTTTTCTCACTGCGTACTTGGGCTAACTCTTGCTCTAACCCTTCGTTAATCTTCGTTAAGGCTTCCTTTTCTCTCACAACTTGCTCATAGACTTCTCTAGAAACAGTAGTTGGCTCGGCTACCGGAACGGGAACAAGAATTGGTGCATCTGGAAACGGCATCCTCAACTGACTTGCTCTTTCCTGAATCCAAACTCTATAAGGTGCATAGGCCTGACAGTCATTCTTTCCTAACAACGGCTTCCCTTTGCGGTTAATACGCGTCCAGGCATGTTGCAACTTGGCTAACAACTCCCCTTTCACATCTCCGGTGAAGTACAGAGATTCCTGTACTTCTTCCTCCTGAGGTGGATTCTTCAGTGCATATCCGAACTGGCGAATGAATAGAGAAGGGTTGTAATTGATACACCCTTTTCTTCCTATCAGCGGCACATTAGGGTACCCAGAACAACTGAAGATGAGCTCAGATCCCAACAGGTCTCGATCGAACCACTCCATATCTTCCGACGATAGCCTCATCAGGCGCTCTGGCCAACCAACTGGAACTGTAGTCTCTGCAGCAGATCCTCTCTTAGGAAGGTGACTCTCAAACCACATGCCCAACAAGGGTACACAAAGATGAACATTCTTTCCTCTTCCCTTCTCATTCTTGTAATGCAGTGAGTGGTAGAGATCTCCGAGTAAGGTAGGTACAGGATTACCAGCGGCGAACAAGTAGAAAGCATCAAAGTCCACAAAATCCGGTATGTTGGGGAACAAAACTATACCATAAATGCACAAAGCCAACACAACATTGAAAGCAACCCAACACCCGCTCTTGGCATACTCTTGGGCTTTACCAACTAAGAATTGAAATGAGAAGCCTGGAACTCCACGGGAAACAGTAGTCACCAGTTCAGAAGCATCAACATGCAAGGCTTTTGCCAATTCCTCAGGCTTAGGTTTGGCATCATAATGAATGAATGGAACCTGGTTCTGCACGGGCAGCTCAACATACTCAGCGTATTCCTCCAGGGTTGGTCCCATAATAAAGTCAGAGAACGTGAAGCACCTCAAAGCAGGGTCATAGAATTGCATCAAAGCATACAGCCCCTCCAACTCTACCTCTGTAGGTTTGCACACCAATCTCAATAATCTACCATAGCTCATCCGGAAACTCCTACGAACACCCTCATCAGCAAGAGAGATCAACCCCAGTAAAGGAACAATATCAGGCGTAGGCAATTTGTAAGCAACCGTTCTCCTTAAGCTAGTCATGATCAAACACTCAGAAGTCTGGGCACTAGAACTAGGGAAATGCAAATGCACCTGCAGCACAGACACACGTTAGTGAAATGCAAATGATAATGGACATGCAGGCAATGCAATGCAAGTAACATGCAACAGGGACCAAAGCTGCAGCTGAATAGCCTAAACCCAATCAAGAAAGGTCTCAGATAGACCATCCAGAAGTCATCGAACCCTGGTCTCAGATAGACCTAAAATAAAACTCCAATACTGGTCTCTGACAGACCTCAAACCATAACTCCAACTGGTCTTTGGTAGACCTCAAATCACATCTATAATTGGTCTCTGACAGACCTCAGAACTCTCCTACTGGTCTCTGACAGACCTCAAAACACATCTCCAAATGGTCTTTGACAGACCTCATAACTCTCCATAAATAACCAGGATCTCTGATCAAGAAATAACCGGTAGTCTGGAGGTCTAGTTACCTGCATAACCCTGCATCCCCTCACAGGTGGGTGGCCCTATAACTGGCACAAGGTACGGCATCCTATGCGGTCGTCGGCGTCACAGACTTTCAGGGTCGATGATACGATTCCCAGAAGGAGTGGCATCATCAAATCCTGAAGAGGCCTCACTCAGCCAACTTCCAAATGATCGGTTCCCAGAGTCGACAATCCAACTAACCAGCAACCCACGCCAACCAAAGGAAGGGGCAGGAGGCCAACCAGAGGAACCTCGTCTGAGTGTAGATTTCATGGGACACCAAAGCAAGCAAAGCAAGCGGGCACCCACTAATTTCTACTCTAATTCTAGGTGCACTCAAGCCCAGGTCCGGCTTGTCTCTCAATATCAGAACACCCGTCACACCCCAAATATAGCAATAATAATCAATATATAAAGCTGAAAATACAAGGTTAGAAATATACAATAACTCCATACAAAATCCTCGACGGGAAAACAAGCGCTAGGATTGACTCTCTCAAGGGACGTTGGATCCCAAATGCATAAGAACCATCGCAGTTCTTAGCAGCCAGGGGACGACAATCCCCAGCAGAGTCGCCAGCTGTCGCTACTGCGAAAATCGGCGCCGGCTGAACAGAAGAGTCGCCACCGTGCGTTATTTATCCCACGGGAGGGAAAGGAAACGCTCAGAGTAAACCTCGCACAACACGGGAAAGGTACGGTCATCGCAACCAAAACCTGGGTTCGGGAGTCGGTTACGCAAGGGGAAGGTATTAGCACCCCTCACGTCCATCGTACTCGATGGGATCCACGCTTGTTTTCGGGTATGGATTGTTATTCTATCTAAACTATAGGTCAAGGGTGAAAAAGAAAATAAAATGAAAATAAAAATGACTCGGCAAAGTATCGCACTTTATGCCTACGTATTCCCGTCTGGAACGAGAAATCAGAGTCAACGTAGTTCGCCTACCTACGGGAAAGGAGGGGAAGGTTGCTCGCTAGGATATCGCATCCTATGCCTACGTACTTCCACACAGCATGGAAGATCAGAGCAAACGTAGTTCGGGCCACGGAAGACACAAGCTTGTCTTGGTTGATTTTATTCCTTCTGAAAAAGGGTTTCTTAATTAGCAGCCCCGGCGGACAAAAATGACGTTTTGATGAGTTCACATTCTTTTACGAAAGAAGTGTCTTTTATTGTGTTAGAAATCTTTATGTGTTTTTCTGTTTGTTTTGAGAGAGAAGAGACAGAACTCTAACCTACGGTTGCGAAGGGAATCAAACTAACCTAATGTTATCATGCATGGGTTAAAACCTAATGTCTATCATGCTCCTCTCTTGCACAGAGAGAAACAGAGATCCTACGGGATAGGCAGAAACAGAAACAATAACAGATATAATACAGTAAAACAGTAAAATGCATGGATGCAACAGCACAAGCGAGGCAAGGGAGTCCCACTCAACCTCGAACCTAGAAAACAATAGGCAAAAGTGAACAAACTTCACTTTCAACCCAACAGGGTAAACAGCAAACAATACAGTCAGGAAAACCAATCAATACATCAGAAATGAAATACAGCAAAAGAAACAGCATCAGCAGCTCTGACTCAACATCTGGCTTCAAGAAATCCCCAATCAGCTACAAGCATCAATCTCCATCTTCATGGCCTTCAGATAAGGGCTTTGATCATCAGTCTTCTATCTGCAATGGCTTTTCTTCAAGCTCAAACCTCCAGGATGAGGGATTAGTCACAAGAGTGAATTGGGTGTTAAGCAATCAGCTGACTACCAAAGGTGGTGAACAGACTGCTTCTAACACAAGAGACATTTTCTCTCAAGAGTTCTATCTCATAGACACTATCACCAAGCCTTCCAAAGGAAGGGGGTGAGTGTCTCAGAGAGACTCTGAATCACAGAGAAGAATGGATGCAGACAAGGCAATCCATGTTTGAGAAACAATCTTTCTAACCTAGAGCTCTGCCTAGCTCCTAAACCCTAGTCTCCTCAGCATCTGCTAGCAAGAACCTCCTCTCCAACTCTGGCAGTTGGTCTTCAATCTCTTGATCTCCAATGGTCTTCATCTCCTCAAGTCTTCAGCTCTCCCAAGGCCCCAGACAAACCCAATACCCACACAAACAAGCAATAATCCCCAGAGGGCACACCACACCAGCCAATCAGATATACAGACAACATTAATAGCAGTAGGGGAATCCTGACTTTTTCTAAGGGGTCTAATAGCTACCCATAGCCCCTATAGTCCCATAACTAATCTATTCAAACCCTAAGTCCTAAGGGAAATGAAATCAAACTCCTAAGTCATCACCTAAAACCCTAGTTTTGTTCATGATGTTCAAACCTATTTTAATCACCTAAAATTAATTCCTAAAAATGGGAACTAAAATATTTCTACAAGTTGAATATCTAATCTAAACAATATAAAAAGAATGAACAAAAAATGTTAAAGCATGTAAGAGAACAAAAATTATTAAAATGATGCATGAAATGAACTATTTAAAAATGACATTTATTTAGAAAATATGGAAAAAATATGAAATAAAAATAAAAATGCAATTTTATTTTTCTATAATTTTCTACACATCCTAAAGAAAATATTGTAAAAAGAATGGATTAAAAATGAATTTTTATGCATTTATTATGAATTTTTGAAGTTGGTAAAAAATTAAAATGAATAAAAAACAATTAAACCAAATAAAATGAGGGAGGGGTGTATTTAGAATATGCGCCCAGTTCAATATTCATTGGGCCGGGCATCCAGGAGGTGCGCTTAGCATTTTGAGTTAGGCCCAGAAAACACTCAGAATTGATGAAAATAAAAACGAGCTGGGGGGTGAAAATAGAAGTGAAATCACGTTCAATATGGTTTGGGCTTGGAATAGGGGGGTGGGGATAACACAAACTAACTCAGGCCCGCCCGTTTCAATTAATGAAACGGTGCGTTTTGGCCTCACAGCTTCCCTCCACATTCTGAATTGAATATAGGCCACACGATTGCCTTGGAAGTCAATGGTCTTGCATCAAACGAACGGACCAGATTATGTCTTCCTCATTGCATCTGAAACCTAGGGTTTTGACTCCATGAGAGCTCATGCACGAACCAGCCTTACACCATTCTGTTCTCATTCTACACGCAACCAATCCACACGATGTGAACATGAAAAATGCTCAGAATTCTTCCCTCTACAATCCTATGGTCTTAGATCAATTTGAAACTCAACAATTCATTCAACCCAATCGATGCAAGTTCTGGCCACCATGGATATACACTGAGATGCCTCATCACACTTCTCCCTCAAACTTAGACTAAACTAATCTATGCATCATGGTGATTAACCTGCGCTATCAAGCTAGGATTCTAATGCACTAACCTAAGAGATTTAAACCCTAACAGTTTATTGCACCTGCTAACAATTGCCACCAAATCATTCCAAATTCATCCTAACTGTTCTCCTAACCACCTAGATCATATCTAAACTAACAACAACATGCCAAACTAACTAGATCGAGCTGTGTGAATGAAAACTCACCTGGTGTAAAAGCTTGAAAACAGCTATGGAAGATTGAGGATCTGAGGCTTCCAAGGCTTGGATCTTGATCAACTAACTCAAGGATTGATTCTGTATGCAATGTTGTGATGATTCTTGGCTTGAATTATGCTGTCCACTTGAAACTTCAATTTTGATGTTGATGAAGAAAGTGCTCGAAAATGGATGATTCACACTTGATTCTTGATTGAATTAGGATCTATGATGATGAAACAGTATGAGAAAGTTGATTATGATGAAGATTTGGTGAAGAATTTGTGAGATTGGAATGAAACTTCAATGAAAAAGAATGAGAAAGCTTGTGAAATTCTTGGTGGAAATGAAGCCAACCCTTGATCAATGCACATTTCATGAATATATAGACCTCATATGAACATTCTAGATCCATCTTGCACATTCCCTTGCTTTCCAACTTTGATCCATTTTGGTTATGTTTCTTCAATTACAAGTAACCAAAGATAACTTTCTTTTTTCCTTCTAAACTCAAAAAAGTGTTTGAACCATTGTTCTTAGAATTGCATTTCCATTCAAAATCATATATTGGAAGTCTCCATTTGGATTCATAAATCTCCCAAACCATTTTCCATCTTGAATTTATTCACTTTATAAGCCATTTTAGTTCATATTTTGACCAATTATGCAACTTCATGCTATGAGCTTCTCCAATAATTTGTGACCTTCTTTCTAGACTTAAAATCCCATTTGGAGCAAGTTTGATGTTGTAAGTTTTTCCATTTGAGGCCTCCTTGTATGAGTTTTGGACATAGGTTAAAATGACCTGTAATTCACAAATGCCCAAAATACCCTTTGCTTGCCAAGACCATAAGTTGAGTTCCACACATCATATGAAGGCATGCTATACCATTCTAGAAAGCTAAGACAATGAGGAACAATTCTTATGTTGACCAAGAATTCATTTGAAATCTCCTTGAGGGTTAAAAATTGCTTGGAAGTCAAGTCACTTTCACAGACAACAATTCAGACACCTCAGATGACCTGTAACTTGCAAGGACCATAACTTGAGTTCTATAAATCTCCTTGAGGTCTTCCACCACTCAAATTAAAGGTCTTGAGATCCTCTACAAGTTTCATGTTGGCCAAGAAGCCATTTGAAGCTAGAAGTTTGACTTATCTTGCTTGGAAATTTGACCTAAACTAGGGGATTTTACACAGAAACCCTAATTTAGAAACTCCTCTTCTCCTTGATTTCTCTTGAATTCTCCTTGTCATATCTCCATATCCTTCTTCATATGTCCAATGATGAACCCCACATCTCCCCAATAGCCTTGAATGCCCCCTTAAGTCAGTCAATTGACCTAGGGTTGACCTAGGGTTGACCCAGATGAAACCCTAGTTGACTGTCTTCAACTGTAGCTCTTGTGCTCTCATCAATGACTTGTCTCCTTCTCCAAATGACTTTCTAAGTCTCTCATAAGGCCTAGATACTCTCCATGTTTTCAATCCACAGCTCACAATCCTCTGGTTGGCCCTCAGACACCCTCAGCTAGGAGATGGACTCAAGGCTTGATCTGCTGAACTCTTTGCTTTCAAATTCTTTCTTGATGACTTGAATGAGATTGAATTGGGATAATAACCTCTTGATAGGCCTCTAGAGATGAAAATAATGATTGGTCTCCTGTTGAATGACTTGCTATGCTTATGCTATGCAGATGGTTAGTCTATGTACATGACTCTATATGCAAATGCTAATGATATTGAAACATAAACCCAAGGAATAAGGTTGGGCAAATTTTAGGGTGCAACAGTAGGTACAACACGACGATGTCTTGGCGAGCAACCTTCCCCCCATCACCCGTAGTTTCCCGAACTACGTTGACTCTGATTTTCCCATTGCACGAAGGAATACGTAGGCATAGGGCAGCGATGTCCTATCGAGTCTGTTCTATCTCTTTCCCCCCATTTAGCAGCAGCCTTTAGATAGTTTTCACCCATAGATTTAGACAACAAGCGTGGATCCTGTTGAGTACAACGGACGTGAGGGGTGCTCGTGCCTTCCCCTTGCGTAACCGACTCCCGAACCCGAGATTTGGTTGCGATGACCTATCTTTTCCCTTTTTCATAGGTTTTCTTCGCTCGTTTTCTTTCCCTCTCTTTGGGATAAATAACGAATGGTGGCGACTCTTCTGTCTTTGGCGGCCCTTTTTCGCAATGATGCGATAATCTTGACGATTCGGAGTCGAATCCACTTCAATCGGAGTTGACAGACCGTGAGATTTGTGTTCTTCTTCTCTCTTCTCTTTGTACTTTCTATTTGTTGGGGTTTTGTATGTAAGTTTATCTTGATTGTATTTATATTTATGGATCTTTGTATAAAATCTCTTTTATAACTCTTTATCGATGGTTATCTTGATTTTTTACTTAAGAGCAACTTTAGTGCAGGGTTGTTAAACCAAAATTCTGTATAGCTTACGTTAGTAATAAAGAATTTGCATTATAGTAGAGTTGACATGGCATCTAAGTGAACTAAAATTTAGTTCCCATTATCTATATAGTTAACGTTAACTATGTGAAATATATTATAATATTATTTATTTAATTAATAAAATATTCCAACAATATTAAAGTAATGACATGATATTTGAAAATAGTGGGGTCAAGTTTTGGTTTCTTATAGACAACCATCATTAAAGTAAAAACTACTCAAATCAACTATAAATTTTTTAAGTCCTACAAAACACTTTGGGCCCACAAAAAATATCTTAGTTTACCCATTTAGTTTACTCCCATTAAAGATGCTCTAATGGGTTTGGATTGCTATAGACATATACAGTTCAAACTCGACCTAAGATGAACATCTGTTAGATTCTAAACTCTAGAATTATATTTAGGATTAATATTTATGTGGGTATCAATTCTTAATGCTATGTATTGTCGAGTTGCGTGAGACATCACTGATGAGACAATACAGTTGGTCTTTTGACTTTGCGTTAGACATAACCTCTGTTGTGAGCGATATGTGATGATATTGACGAGCGATTTAGGTTATGTGCATTTGATCCAGATATTTTTTTAGTACATGATGGGTGGAACAAAATACAACTTCTGACGAGTTTTACCATTTCTTAAAAATGTATTTATTTTCTTGTTTTATGTTTTTCCTTTTGTATTTTTATCCCAAACCATTCAAACCCAAGCTTAGAGACGTGGAGATTGTCGAATGGCATTCTTTCCTTTGCACCGATCCCTGTGGAGACGACAAAATTGGATACTTAATATTTTTGCTTGCTGCTTTACCGCTCCAACAAAATGGCGCCGTTGCATGGGATTGGTTTTGATATTGAATCGCATTGCGATAATTTCTATGATTTTAAGCTTTGTATATACATGTTTATAGTTGTTTTCTATAAGTGATTATATATATGTTTTTTCTATCATGTTTATTTTTTTGTGTATATTTTTGTTTTTGGTTTACGTTTTCTCAAGTGTTGTGTAGGTTTAGTTGGTAGTAGCCGGTGAACCAAACAACATAGAGGAGCATATGCATAAATAAAGGCGTCGAGTTTACGACATGAAGCAAGCGCTTGTTGGGAGGCAACCCAACAGTTTTTGAATTTGTATATTTTTATATTTAGTAGTATAGTTAATATAAAGTGAAAATGGATGGACCACATGTTTGAAAAAGAATATGAAAATCGAAGTTTTCCTGCCCACACTTAGCGCGCGCAGAGGGCACTTAGCGCGCCTTGTTTTGAAAAGATAAATCTCTCATTTTCCATCCAATTTCACCAATTTTGGTCTTTGTGTTTAGTTAGGTTTAATTCAATTTTATTAGGTTGTTAGAATAATGTTTGTGTTTTCTCTCAAGTTTGCTTTTGATTAGCTTAAGGATGCATTTTGTGATTTTTTCAAGTTTGATCGTTTCAACTTGCGAATGTATGGTTTTGATATTGTTTGAAGTTGGTACTTTGCAAGGTACTCGTTTATCGCTTTCTAGAATATAGCATAATTAGGAGACTTTTCATTTGTACAATTTTCATGTCATTCATTCTTTTGTCATACTTGTTCAGTTTTGAATCACTTTAGAACAAAACCTTTTTGTGAGGAGCTTTCCATTGTTTACTGTATGCAAGAGACCAACATTCTTGTTTAACTCGGTTTTATTATGTTTAATCTTGTATATGTGTTTATTTGTATGATAGCACTAAAATGGTCAAGGCATTTTGTTCGATTTTGAGCATACCCACTTGACCAAATAGTCAATCTACCTTGTGAGTGAGTGAGAATTTGCTTACCCCCTTTGAGCCTTTGTTAGAATCCATGTTGGTGTTAAGTTCATTTTTGTATGGATTCTAATACTTTTTCTTGAACTATAACCATGACTTATTATTTGAGTTTTTTTTTATCTTTTCCTAATAAGTTTGGGAGCATTTATGTCACTATGTGTGGTTGTATTCAAGTTGGGGAGAAGAGGTTGAGAAAAAGAAAAAGTTTGAAAAAGAAAGAAAAGAAAAAAATGAAAAAGAAAAAAAGGGAAAAGAATTAGAAATAAGAAAAAAATAGAATAATGTTATGCTAATAAGTTGTGTGGAATGGTGTAACAATTTGGAAAAGAGAAAAAGGTGATTGGAATTTGTGAGTGCTTAAGATTGTGAGAAATGATCACTCTCATTTGATTAGGCAAGTTTTTGTTTCTTTTACCTTGAGAAAAACAATTGTTTGTTACCCAAGCCACATTACAACCCTTAAAGCCCTTGTGATTTTTGCTTTTATACTGTTCAATGTGAATTTTTTCTTAATGAATACATAATTTAACTTGTTGTTAGCATGATTGTTGGGTGAGAGTTAATCCCCTAGTGTTTTTTATTCATCTACCAATGAAGTGTGTGCTAGGTGTGATTCATTTTTGAATTTTGTATTGTCTTAGAATTTTTGACATGTGTTTTGTATTTAAGAGTTGTTTCGTTTTCATGCTATCTTTATAGTTTAGTGGTATGTTTTGCTTTGCATGTACATTTTTATGTTGAACCATACATTTGTTTTTACTTTTTAAAACTTGTTGAATCGTGATTGTTTGGTTATTACATTTGTTTCCTTGAGTTGATCGATTCTTGTTTGAAGACAAACAAGTTTAAGTTGGAGAGAGTTGGTAAGTGATAATTGTATTAATTTTGAGTGTGAATAATTGGCACTTATTGGCTTAATTCAACCAATAAACCTCAACTTTTGTGCATATGTTGTATAGTTTATATTATAGTGTATATATTGTGTATCGTGTAAATATCATTGAGTTTAAATGTTTTTCTCTCATTTTTGTAGGTATATAAGCAATCATATTTTGTCATTGTCTTATAGAGCATTGAATAAGCTTTCCAAAGCTTCCGACAGCGCGTAAAACAGAGTTACGGTTCAAAAGTCATGGTCAAAACAAGTGCTGGTTTACTGTCATGTTCGCTAGGCGAATAAAAGTTTTCTAGGCGAACAGAAAGTTTCTAAAAAGCATGGAAAACACTATTTTGGCAGTAGCTAAGGTGGCATAAGTTCGATGGGCGAACGGGACTTCATTAGGCGAACACGAAAACTCAATTTTGCCTATTTAAGTGGAGTTTAATTGTTTTCTATCATTTTTGTAGGTATATAAGCAATGATATTTTGTCATTGTCTTATAGAGCATTAAATAAGCTTTCCAACGCTTCCGACTGCGCGTAAAACAGAGTTACGGTTCAAAAGTTATGGTCGAAACAAGTGATGGTTTGCTGTCATGTTCGCTAGACGAATAAAAGTTTGCTAGGCGAACAAAAAGTTCTAAAAAGCGTGGAAAATACTGTTTTTGCAGTAGCTAAGGTGGCATAAGTTCGCTGGGCAAACGGGACTTCGCTAGGCGAACACAGAAACCCATTTTTGCCTATTTAAGTGATTTTTCCGTATTTTTTAGGTTATGTTGTTGGGAACTTTTTACCCCAACTTCAACAAAAACATTCTTGAGTAGATTTAGCTTAGAAACAACATTAGAGTGTGTGTCTTGATTACCTGGAGTCGAATCCACTTCAATCAGAGTTGACAAACTGTGAGATTTGTGTTCTTCTTCTCTCTTCTCTTTGTAATCTCTATTTGTTAGGGTTTTGTATGTAAGTTTATCTTGATTGTATGTATATTTATGGATCTTTGTATAAAATCTCTTTTACAACTCTTTATCGATGGTTATCTTGATTTTTTACTTAATGGGTGTGGATTGCTATAGACATATACAGTTCAAACTTGATCTAAGATAAACATCTGTTAGATTCTAAACTCTAGACATATATTTAGGACTAATATTCACGTGGGTATCGATTCTTAATGCTCCGTGTTGTTGAGTTGTGTGAGACATCACCGATGAGATGATACGGTTGATTTCTCGATTTTGCGTTAGACATAACCTCTGTTGTGAGCGATACATGAAGATATTGATGAGCGATTTAGGTTGCGTGCATTTGATCCATATATTTTTTTAGTACATGATGGGTTGAACGAAATACAACTCCTGACGAGTTTTCCCATTTCTTAAGAATGTATTTATTTTCTTGTTTTATGTTTTTACTTTTTCATTTTTATCCCAAACAATTCAAAACCAAGCTTAGAGACGTGGAGATTGTCGAATGTCATTCTTTCCCTTGCACCGATCCCTATGGAGACGACAAAACTGGGTACTTAATATTTTTGCTTGCTGCTTTACCACTCCAACACCTTTATGCGCAAAGATTTCCAATACAAAGCTAATCATGTTAGTCACGTTCCAACGTCATTGTTCTTTGAACCACCCCTACTTACTCTCAGAATCAGAAACGTCTTTTTTTCCTTTTCAACTGTACACAATATTGCCTATAAATAGCTCATTTCACCTTTTGTTTCTCTTTTCCATCTCTTCTCTTGTTTCCATTTTCATGAAAACCCTTATCTATAAAGTTCTTCAACTTCCTTTCCAATGGCTTCTCCCACCATTTCCAACACTCGCACCACTAGTAACAACCCTATAGCATTTGTTCTTTCTAAGGTTGACTATCTTAGGCTCCTTCCAAATCCAACGTCGGCTGATGAAGCGGTGTGGCTACATGGAAACGCCAGATGGTTATCCCTTTCATTGTTGGTAGAATGCTACATGCTTTCCATAGGCCATATCCTGCTAACAAGCCCAACCATGAGGAGCTACAGGAGTTCTTTCCTTGCTTTTTAGCCACCATCCCACCAGCTCTCCAAAAAAGGGGTACTCTCGACCTAAAATTCATGGCGCCAAAATCCCGTGTCTTCCGGTCGATGGTACCCCAGGAAGCAAAGATTATATTTCCTGGTTAAACAAAGTCCATAATAAACTCCAGGACCAATGGAAGACAGCCGACATCTTTGACGCCATCCAACTTTCCAGGAACGAAACAGGGTCAACCCTTATCTTCTGTTGGCGGCAATGTTCTTCTGGGAAGGTTTGACCAACACGTTCCACTTCCCCTGTGGCATGTTGATGCCGACTCTCTTCGATATGGAAGCCATTACAGGTCTCTCCCCTCTGTGTAAGACATTTGATCCAACCCTGGAGACAGATGCTACCTTCGACTTCGAGCGTGCTGGCTTCCAAAACTACATAGAGGATCCCCATGATAAAGGTTTTGTTGACGTGTCAGACGAAGAGCACAATGCCTTCCTGACTCTCTGGCTATCTTACTACCTCTTTTTTCTTGGCTCTCTATAGATAGCCAAGAGTTATATCAGCCTGGTGATCCAGATACACAAGGGTCGACAGGTCTCTTTGGGTAAGCTGTTGTTATCTTCCCTTTACCATTCTCTTGGTCTGTCGGCCTTGAGAATAAAACTTCTTCATGAAATTGTCAAATTTTTGAACGTCTCAGGGCCCATGTGGTTATTACAGCATTGGGTCAACACCACTTTTGAGCATCAAATGGGTTATCTCGTGTCTGCAACCATGCAGTACCTCAATAGCGACCGTCCAGTCGAAGGCGTTCTGTTCGCCTTGATGACCACGCAGGAGACCCCTAACAAAACCCTTTTCATGAAGTACCCCACTATGTTTGTTGAGCCAAACATCTTTGTTCCTGGTATGGCTCCCTTTGTGCACCGACGATTTGGTCTATCATGGTTCAGAAATCCTTTCCCTGGTGCTTCTCCAAAGACAATTCAATATGGCTGGCGTTTCTGACTCCTACCATGTTTCGTTTCGAATCGAGACGAGGAACAATGGTTATGGATTCATGAATTATTAGCTCAATCTGGTCCCTGACAGTTTGGTTTGAGCCAAATGCTGCCAAAGTCCTTGGTACAACACACTTCTGATATCGTATGGGCTGGTCGACGGCTAAACCTGGCAGGCCACAAGAGATGCCTCAAATTTTCTAGGTCGACTCAGCGTCTTGGGTTGCCAGTTTTCTCTTTTCAACCGTCTTTCTTCACCACCAAAGCTTTTAATGTTTGGTGGTCAGAATACCAAGCCCAATATTTCGACCGTGATCTCTTCCTAGAAAATGTGGTTGACGCTTTTGTTGCTCTCGTGGGTGAAGTCCCTGGCCAGACAATCTCTGTAGCTGTTGAAAATCCCTCAGGAGATGGTGTCTTCGAAGACCCCTCCAAGAAGGTACTTTCTCCACTTTCCTTGTTTGTCTTTCATTAATTGTCAACATCTTATTCTTTATACTTCTTTTCTCAGGGTCGAAAAAGGGAACCACTCGTTGTGTCGACCTCCACTAGGCTGACGAAGAAACAAAAAATCCTAAATCCTCAGGTATCACCTGTTATTTGGTGTCTATTTGATTTTGTATCCCCTTGCCCACTCACGCTGTTTTCTGTTAGGTTACTGAAAAACGTCGGCTCCTGAAGGTGGCGCATAAGACGAAAGTGCCCAATCCTGGGTCTTTCTCTCTGAAGCATCGAACTCTTCGTCTGCTACTCCCTTGGTTAAGAAGAAAAAGGTTCCTATAAAAATAACTCCCGCTAGAATGTTCACTTCGACTGTAAGGCCTGTTGTTCCTGAGAATCTAACTGAAGTCTTCTAAGCCGCCGCCACCAAACTCCCTCAAATACAAGATACTGCTGAGGTATTTATTGTCTTTATTCTTTCGGCTCCTATATTACCTGGTTGTTTATTCATGTTGCATTTCGCAGGACAATGTGGTCGACATGACCGTTACTGTAAATGTTGATCAGGTCACGATTACTGCTGGAAATTCCCCTGACACGACGCCTCTGTTTAGCCCTTAAAAGGTCAACGAATTCCAGGTGGCGTCGACAAAAGAAAACCCAGTGGCAAAAAAAACCCCTGTTGATCACACAAATGAGGCTGATGGGGATGGTGTAGCCACTGACGGCAAAGACAACCCTGTGATTATCCCAACCACTATTGAAAGAACTCTGACTCCCTTAAGTTCAGCCGAAGGAGATCTTTCTGTTGGAAAGATACCCACCCCAGAGGAAATTTTGTCTATAAAAAAGTCCAACCCAGTAGAGACCCTGAAGGCCTTTCTCAAGCTTCGCCAGTCGACTGTGGACGCCACCCCTGCTGGTTCGAAGGCCACTCTTAACCCAGAGATGGATGATTCTTTCAAACTAAAACTTCAACAATTGAAAACATATTTGTTTTAGGATGAATTCCTAGACGCAGTAGCAGAAGAGTCGGCAGTAGCCTGCGACGTATTTAAAATATTGGATGAACTCTCTCTCTTTATAGTGCCTGCCCCTATGGTCGAGTATTTCATTGAGTTTGAGGATTTCTTTACTCAGCTGGAGAAAGATCTATCAATGTGTAAGCAAGTCGATGCTCAAATCTGGGGGACGATTAATGAAATGAAACACACGTGGTATCTCAGCTCCCTTTGTGAGAAAAACTTGAAGACTTTGAAGCCACAAAGAAAGAGCGTTCCGACAAGCGTCGTGCCTTCAACCAACATATATCTGATTATCGAGCCCAGATGGCAGAACTTGAGAGAAAGATTGCTGAGGTTGAAAAAAGAAGGCTTCTTTGGATTATGACGAACCTCTACCGGCTCAGGAGGTCATCGACCAGGAAGTATCTCAAAGGATAGCCCACGTCGAAACTGCCCTTGCGTTAAAGAAGACCATCGACCAAATGCGACAGAAAAAATTTCTCTTGGAAAGCAAAGTGGATCATGAGATGACCCTTTTTGAAGACTTCAAGTCCAAGTTTCCAGCATAACCGTATCATCTTTAAGTTGAAAAAATCTTTATTATTATTTTTGTTGTAACTTCATTCTGGAGCTATTTTGTAACTGTGTTAGCCTTCCACCAACGTAGACCAATTATCAATGAACAATTATTTTGGATTTAAACTTCTTGTAACATAGGTCTATATTTTTTCAAATATTTCCCATTTACCCTTATGATTCGTTGATCCTCACCCATCTCTTGAACCTCGTATGCATTGTTGCTGAACATTTGGGTTACTTGGAATGGTCCTTCCCAATTTGGTGACCACTTTCCTAACCTTCGATCCCGTCGATCTACAGGCAAAATTGTCTTACGCATATAGTCATTGACTGCAAAGGTCTTTTTCATGACCTTCTTATTGTATGCTTTGGCCACTCGTGCCTTTTGTCTTAGTAACCTGTCTAGCGCTATCATCCTTTCTTCATCTAAGTCCACCATTTCACCTAGCATCATGCTCCAATATTGCTCCGACGGGATGTCATGCTAAGGTTGTACTCTAATTGACTGTAGACAAATTTCTGATGGTAAAACAGTATCATGACTAAAAGACGGATTTGAATTGGTCAACTCCTTAGGAGACGTTCAACAGGCCCACAAAATTTGATGCAACTTCTTATGCCAATTCTTAGGTTTCTTGGCAACATGCTTCTTAATGAGTCAATTTACCACCTTGTTGGCAGCTTTAACTTGCCCGTTTTCCTGGGCATAATACGGTGTCAAAGTGATCAACTTAAAACCTATCTCCGCTGCAAATTCCTGCACCTTGCGGCCAACAAACACAGAACCTTAGTCCGTCATGATGGTTTTAGGAATTCTGAACCTGTATAAAATGTGGTTCTGGATGAATTCAATCACAGTCTCTTGGTCTACTTTTACCAAAGTTACGACCTCTATCCATTTTGTGAAATAATCTATCTCTACAAGGATGAATTTTTGTTGTTTCGATGAGGCTGGTCGAATCTCTCCTATAATGTCTAATGCCCAACCACGAAAGGGCCATGACTTAACGATGGTGTGCAATTCACTGGTTGGAACGTGCTGGACGTTCGCGTGTCTTTGACAATCTTGGCACCCCTTTGCAAAATCTATGCAATCCTTGAGCACGCTTGACCAATACATACCTTGTCAGAACACTATCCATTTCATTCTATGGCCAGCTTGGTGAGCCCCGCATGTCCCACTATGGACTTTTGAAATTGGCAAGTACGCGTCTGCATCCCCTAAACACTTGAGCAACACCCCCTCTGGCATCTTTTTCCACAACTCATTCCTCATTAGGACGCAACTTAAAGCTCTGTACTTAATCTTTCTATCAACCCTCCCCACTGGACTTTCCAAATACTCGACGATTGACTTTCTCCAGTCTGACGGTGACAAATTACTGATAGCGAAGATTTCACAATTTCACAAACTTTCAACTACATTCCCCGTTGGGATGTCTACCCTGCTAGCTTCTGACAAGTCTGATGTCGATGGTAGTACCTTAGATAACACCTTCTCCTTAACTTTAATGAAGTCTCTCAGTTTTCCCGCCGACACTTTGTACCCAGAGGCGATTTGTGCTAAATTGTTGGCCTCTTGATTTTCTATCCTGGGCACGTGTGTAACGCTAACAACCTCGAAGCGTCCCAAAAGTTTTTTTGCCATCATAGAATACATCATGAGGTGTTCCTTGACACACTTATACTCTCTCGTGATCTGTTTAATTACCAGTTCAAAGTCGCCTTTTATTTCGACTCTCCTGGCACCTAGATCCTTAAGGATCTTGAGGCTAGTGATCAAGGCTTCATATTCTTCTTCATTATTAGAACATTTTCCGCCGACCCTACATTTGAATCTAATAGGATAGTCGTACGAGGATATTACCAAGATCCCAATGCTTGTTCCATGCTTATGACTTGATCCATCAAAATATAACTTCCAAGAATCCGTGTCGACCATCCATAGTGATGATTCGACTACTGCATGGTCGACAATAAATTCTTCCACTATTTTCCCTTTCATTTCCCTTAGAGGGATGTACATCAAGGCGAATTTAATTAACACTAGTTCCCACTTCCCAATTCGTCTATGCAGAATGGGTTTAGACAACATATGCTTAATAATACCAAAATGCGACGACACATAAATCTCAACTAGTTTAATACATTGTTTTAATTTCATACATGAGAAGTACAAGCATAGGCACAACTTTTCAATCATGGTGTACCTAGTTTCAACATCTATTAACATTCGACTAAGGTAATAAATGGGTCTTTCGACGCCACAATCATCCTCTTACGCTAACATGCTTCCTATAGTTGTGCCCGACGCAACGATGTACAACTTCATGTTTTTATTCATACTAGGTGGCAATAAAATGGGAGGCCTCGTGAGCTATTCTTTGATGGTGTCGAAAGCCTCTTGCTGCTTCTATCCCTAGTGAAAGTCACTTTCTCTCTTGGCCTTGAGAAATGGTGAGAACACCTTTGTCTTGCCACTTAGATTTGATATAAACCTTCTTAAAAAGTTTATCTTCCCCAACAAAGACTGGAGCTATTTCTTCGTCAAAGGAGGCTTGAGATCCAAAATTGCCTTGGTTTTGTTTTGGTTGATCTTGATGCCCTTCTTGTGGACTACAAATCCCAAGAAATCTCCTGCATGTACACAAAAAGCACACTTTAGTGGATTCATTTTTAATCCATATTTCCTCATTCTCTCAAATGAACGTCGAAGGTGGTCTAAGTGACCATCCTCTGATGAAGGTTTTATGACAATGTCGTCAATCTACACCTGAATAAATTTCTCAATAAAATCATGAAATATAACATTCATAGCTCTTTGATAAGTTGCCCCGACGTTTCTCAAACCAAATGGCATCACAACCCATTCGTACGTTCCCAAGGCCTCAGAGCATTGGAATGCTGTTTTGGGAACATCATCTTCAACAATGAGGATTTGGTTATAACCAGAGTACCCATCGAGCATACTCAAATATTCAAATCCCGCGGCTGAATCGACCAGCATTTCTGCCACAGGCATCGAGTACTCATCCTTAGGGGTTGCGTTGTTTAAATCCCTAAAATCTATACAGGCTCTTAAAGTTCCATTTTTCTTAATAACCGGGACTATGTTTGCTAACCATTCGACGTACCTTGCAGTTCTGATGAACCGGCTTTTGAGCAGTCTCTCAATCTCCCGCTTGATCTTTAAAGTGATTTCTGGAGCAAAACATCGTGGCTACTGTTTTACTAGCCTTTTTCCTGGCTGAATCGGGAGTCGGTGTTCCACTACATTTCGACTTAAACCAGACATTTCGCCGTAATCCCAGACAAAGTAATCTTTGTACTCCTTCAATACCTCGATCAACTTGACCTTTATCTTCGACCCAATCTTAACGCTTATGTACATAGGTCTCTTTGTTGTCCCATCACCCAGGTCGACCTCTTCGAGTGGGTCTTGCACTTGCATTCTCTACAACTCAATTGATGGGCTTTTCTCAAACCCATAAGGCTCATTTTCATAAATACAATCAAGCCTCTAGATTTTCGAAGCTGTTTTCTGGCCTTGTCGGCCAATTATTTTCGTACTGCTGTCGGCGTCTCCAGCAATGTTTTGTTGCTTTCCCGCTTCTAGTGCCGACTTTTGCTTGTTTTCAGCCAAATAGGCCAAAATTTGAGTCAAACTCTCTGACTCAGTAGTCATTTTCATCAATTGTAGGCCACCATATGGGTGGAAGTTCTTCTGTGGGCTCCATTGTAGCGTCAGCAACATCTGAAACAAATCCGTAGTCAGAATCCAAGTTTAGGATGCGACCCATATTGACAGAAGTATAAGATCCCGATCCATCGTCACAATGTGCCACATTTTCTAGGTGTTAGCCAAAAGATTTCTTGGTACCCTTTGCTTCATCCATCCTGTAATAACTCTGGTCAGCTTCGATATTTTTAATGACGCAGTATTTCTTTCAAATGCTTAACCTTTGATGTAGCGTTGAAGGAACTGCCCCTATCCCATGGATCCATTCTCGACCCAATAAGAGGTTGAAAATTTCCTTCCAGTTTATGACCATGAAGAGCGTCGATCGGGTAGCGGTACCTACAACTAGCTCAACTTGGACCACTCCTAAAATGTTGTTGGTCTTCCCTTCATAATTGGATAGAACCAAGTTGTGTTGTCTGAGATTAGCTTCAGGTTTTTCAATCTTTTTGAACAATGAATGGGGCATTAAATTGACAGCTGCTCCTCCATCTGCGAACACCTTGTTGATGGCCACTCCGTCGACCTTCTCTTTTATAAAAGTGGGCTTAAGTGATACATCATTCCAGGACTAGGTCTTTCAAACATAGTTGTTCTTTCTTCCGCCACACCACTGTTCATCACATAGCAGCATAGTGGCTTGTCCTCTGTAGTCTCATCTGTCAGGAAATCTTATTCTACTTCAAAGACTTCCAAAACCCTATCATATTCTTCCAGCAATATGGACACCATGCTGCAGTTCACAACAAATTCTTCACCATATGTATCATCATTGGTGTCATCATACATGTCTTCGTCAAAATCGTCTTCCGGTGATGGGGTGTATTCCTCATCCGACTAGGGAGTGTACTCCGGCTCATCTTCATCTGTCTGGGGAGTATATTTTAGCTCTTTCTTATTTTCACCTCTAGGTGTGTACTTCAAACTCTGGGTTGACACCACCCCCTTCTCTCCTGAAGTCTCGACCGCCACTGCCGTTGTCTGGTTCATTACAATTTTCTCCTTCTCAACCCACCTTGCCTTTAGGCATTTCCTTTTTAGACCAGAGGGTCCCACAGGCTTCAAGAGCAAAGTCAAAGCCTCTCTTGCATCCTTTTTGTGTCATTAATATCGCCTCCACTAGGTCCTTGTCATAGGATTCTTACCTTTGTAGTTGAGGGAAACCATATAACCTCTGGGCTCAGTACCCTTGTCTGAGGCCTTTGCCCCCTTCTCCAGATCTAATACCTTCCACTTTGGTCGCTTGCTCCCTTGTTGGCTCACAGACGCCATCCACTTATCTTATGGGGTATTTGATGGTGGCACAAAAGTCTTGGGCCACACCAGCTGGAACAACTTCTTGTACTCTTCGTTCCATCAAGGAGCACCGTTCTTGTCGAACACGAACCTATGGACTGATGGCTTAGTGTCTTGCAGCGCCATTTTCTTACCCGCTTCATACTTCTCAGCAGCCTTTTCGCCAAATACGACGTTTCATTTTAGGCATAATACATCCTTCGACCCGCTCACCCTGCATTTCTCTTAGAAATCAATCATACTTTCGCCAGCTTGAGGATAGACCGCCTCGAACTTCTCTTCAGACTTCTTGTCAGGACCATCAGTAGTCTCGACCATCATGCATTCAATTGTTTCAGTTGTTAGGTGCTCGTTGAGACCTTCAGTAGCCTCCACCATCATGCAGTCGTATAGCTCAGAATATAAGGCTTCTTCGACTTTCAGAGGATCTGTGTCCACCTGCATTTTGGGCCTTTCGCCAAATTAAAGCCGACCTTCTTTCAAAGCTTTATGCACCAAGTCCCTGAAAAGAACATATTGAGATGTCTTATGACCAAGGAAATTATGAAATTTACAAAATCCCCTTTTCTTCTTTTGTTCTAAAGGGGGATATTTTGCTCCAGGAAGGACAATAATCTGACCATCTTTAACTAACAAATCAAATATTTAATGATTTGCATGTATACGGGGGCCCTGGCTTCAGTTCAGCCACGTTGACCACATTATTATCGACAAGCTCCTCATCATTAAAAGAGTATTCGTCAACATCCACGTATGAAACTTTCTCTTTCTTATGGTATCTGTTAGCCTGATTTTTTTTTTCATTTTTTAGACGCTCGACTTGACAGACTCTATTGGCTAGCTGCGCCATATCTCTGAGATATTGAGTGTCTAGCTTTTTCCTGATCGAGCCAACCGCTATCTCGACTAGTTCATGTTCAGGGACTTGCGTGAAGCATCACGCTTTCAACAGTCTAAACCTATTAAGATATTGGTCCACCGACTCTGTAGCCTTTCGCTTGACGCTGGCTAACTCTTTCAAACTAATTTTTGATTGTCCCATATAAAACTGTTCATGAAACAATCTTTCCAATTGTGCCCAGGTATGGAAGGACTGTGGGCGTAAGGCGGTGAACCACGTAAATTCATTTTTGGTGAGGAAACTTGGGAAGTACTTTAATTTTAAATCCTTGTTATTTGCTATGTCTCCAGCTTCGGTTTGGTATCTGGCAACATGTTCGACAGTGGACTCCTCGGTCTCTCCAGCGAATTTGGTAAACTTTGGCACTTTCCACCCTTTGGGTAACTCTATTTGCCGAACAAAGTCTGGTAGTGAGGACGTATATGTTGGTCGTCGAGGCCTGGGTTTGCCCCATTGTGAATTTCGTTCCACCATGGCTTCTAAGTTGGGTTCACCAGCCATGGCTTCGTGTCAAGCTTGTCTGACTATATAGTCGAGGTCTTGGTTTCTATGAACTAAAACAACGGGAGGCCTTTGGGCCACCCTGGGTGTGTGTTCACCCTCATGTGGTTGCTGGTTAATTGTCTCGTCAAAACTTCGTCTTATGGAATTGGCGTCTCCGGCCGAGGTGGAGGCCTCTATCGACCCATTTCCCTAGAAGCACCTAAAAAATCACCTATCCGCGTCATCTGAGTTACCAATTGTTGGTAACTCTGAGTTGACTTGTGTATTAGTGGCCTTAATATGGTGCCCATTTACTGGGTCAACATGTGGACCATTTTGTGATTACTTTCGTCCATCTGCTGCCTCATAACGACGACAGAACTTGACGTAAAAGTTAGAAATGAAAGTGACGAAACACTAAACTCTGGGGGCCTGGTGACTTGTGATAGTCTTAGTTGCACCTAAGAGGGGGGAGGGTGAATTAGGTTCTTTGAAATTTTCTAGTTTTATCGACTGAGTTATTACTTTCTTGAGATGTGATGAGATTATGAAAGCAGTAAAGAGCAAAAAGTAAATAACACAGAGAAGTATCCTGGTTCCCTTCACACTTTGAAGGTACTCCAGTCCCCTTTCAACATGAAAGATATTTCACTATAGTTAGGATCAGTGTACAATACTTTCTAACCTATAGGTAGATCAAAGGCTCTTAAACACCTTTAAGATCTAAACACTAAGTGCAAGAAGAACATTCCTCTTTAATGCACACACCTGCTTTCAACAATCCTGAACAACAAGGGGAAATAAGTTCAATCTGAATTTTTACAATGAGTTTGTAATAGTGTATTCAATGTTGTATAAATGTTGTGATTGGTCTTCTCTTTCAATGAGAATTTCCACAATTATCTAAGACTTGTTGCTCAAGAATTTTCTTTCAAAGGATATGAAAATATACAAAAAATTCTTTATGAAAAGTGGTTTGAACTTAGATGTGGAAAGATGAAAAATACGTTAAAGATTTTTTTTGAAAGTGATTGAAAGAGATGTTTGTTTTTGAAAATTTGAAAGATTAGGTATTTATATTACACAAACACCTTTTGAAAGAAAATGCAAATCCTTAGGAAAAAAATGATGAACAATTGCCATGTTTCAATGGAAACATTTCATGGAAGATTGGTTGAAGAGATGCAATTTTTCAGAATGATTTTTCAAAAACGTTCAGGGAGAAATCGATTGCATATATAGACCAATCGATTGCACCTTCACAAAAACACTTGAAATTTGAATTTTTCAACAGAGCAATCGATTGCACCAAAACACCAATCGATTGCACTAAGAAACAGAAGCAAAAATTCAAAGATTTTTAAGTATGCAATTGATTGCACCAAAGCACCAATCGATTGCACTAAGAAACATAAGCAAAATAGAAGTAAAATTTTGATCATGCAATCGATTGCTCTAAGAGTGCAATCTATTGCACTTGCAAAAACTTAGAAAAAATTCTGTTTTAAAAAGATTGTGTTAGTGCGAAAAAGTAATGCAAAAGTTTTTTATTGTTTGAGCAACTTAGGACTTAGATACTTGATGAAAATTTTCATTATACCTTCTGTTAGACGATGGCACGGATCTAGAAGGGGGGTTGAATAAATCCTTATTAAAAAATTAGTCGGCGCTACCAATAAAATTGGTTTCAAAAAATTGTTTAAATTGTGGAAGCGGCTGTGGAAAAATTACCGTCTATAACGAACTGTTACTAGAAGACCAGATATGCGTGTAGCCTTTGAAAATTGATAATGAGAAATGAGCAATGAGAATCACTACGCTAGTCACACTATCAATTGATTTATATCACTACTTGGTATGACTAGTTCTAATGCCTTAATATGCCAACAAAATAATTGGACAACACAAGAGAATTTTGGTTCAGACAATTTATCAAACACTTGGTGTGCAGAAAACTCCAAGTGATTTCGGCCTTAAGTAAGTAGCACTAGTTTCCTTGTACAATAAACTATTGTACTATAGTTAAAATTCCTTCAGTACTTACTCAACAGTCCTTAATTTGATATTATTGTTTGAACTAAATTCACGCAAATCTTAAGCAAAATGAAAATGCGGAAAGTAAAAGGTACAAAGATTTGTTGAGGCAGTTCCCCCGCCGTCCTCGCTTCAGGGTACCTCTGCCCTCAATTCTAACGATAGAATTGAGCTCGTATAATATAAATGTAACCTGTTGTTGAATCGTTTATACAAGAATAGACAAACAAATGCACAAACAAACTCCCTTGTTGTTGAAGATGCTTTCTCTTCTTGTCCCTTGATTCAAGTCGAATCAAGTCCTTCGATTGCTTGTGGATGAACCTCCGATTACAGCTCCTTGGTCGAACAACCTTGCATTTTCAAACCTCAGCCCAACTGATATCAAACACTTGCCAATCGAACCCGAACCTCTCCTTCACAATTCACCGATTCCCGCTACTAGATCGACAGAACCCACTGCTCCTTGATTACCTTCGCTCAGCTGAATATATGTTGAGATGATTCATACCAAAAACTCCCAAATTCAGTGAATCTTGGAGGACAAAACCCTCAAGGTTCTATTGAAGAAAAACTTGCCAAAAACTCAACCTGAACCGGATTCCCAATCAACTGCTTCGGACGTTGTCACTTCAAACAAACCATAATGCACATCAAAGATTATTGTGTAAGATTGTTGTGGTATGAATTGTAGAAGATGAAGATGATGAGAACTAATGGCACCTCTTTCACTTTTATTGTTTTGCAATTGATTCAATTGATGTTGATGAAAATGAGCAACTTTGTATTTATAGTATGCCAAAAATTAACAGACAAAACCACTTTTCGAAATAAGTGGAAAGACCAAAATTATGTAGAAAAGCAGCGAGCGGTCGACCATACAAAAAAGGAGTGGTCGACCGGAACCCCCCAGACAGAACAGATTAGGCAAAGTAACAGGCTATGCGTCGACCAAACCAGGATCATGCATCGATGCAAAGTCTGTATTTTTAGATAAATAGAAATGTTGTCAGTATGCGTCGACCGGAGATCGGCGTGCACCAACCCGTGGGAAATGCACTTTGCAGACACCTTTTATGAGTCGACCGGAGCAGATGAGTAGTCAACTCAAATACCTGATTTTTACAAAAATGCCAATTTTTCTATTTTTGTCTCTTTGATGCGACCTTTAACATACCAAAGATGTTTAACTCATATGACGACACTCAATGCAATACTCAAGATGTTTGATGCAAGCAAGTGAAATATGTACAACAAGGTAATCACTTCTTCCATACGGTTGCGTTTTGACATCGTCGAAACACACATGTATAGTATATGAGACATTTCCCTCACATACTCCCCCTTTTTGATGATGGCAAAACTTGTGAAACCATCTTGTGTGATGTGCGGTATTAACCTCCCCCTTGCTTAATGCCCTTATTTGTGATGTTTTCATTTGCGAATCTTCCTGGTTTTACTATTATCTTTGCCACACTCTTCTCCCCCTTTGACAACATCAAAAACAAAGAGAGATTGGTTAAGAAACAAACTCAAATCAAAAAATTTACAACAGGCACATACATCATGAACAATTATCCACACATGATAACGTCAATGATCAAGAGACGAATAGATACACGAACCATACATTAAGAAAACACATAATAATTAGTGTTTAAGAAGGTCATACAACATTAAAAAAATGCAAGGCATTGTCACACTTTAGAGATTATACAATACAATGCATAACTAGACAACATAAAAAAAACAAGGAAATGTAAGGATGCTTTAATGCAGAGGCTTCAATATCCCATCCCCCTGAAGTGGTGGCCTCTTCCACGATACGGATCTGCCATGTTGGTGAATTCCAAAACCATACTGTTCAAGGTATTTAGGCTATGTGAAATGGCCTGCTCCTGACTTTCAGTCGATGCAGCTAGAGTATCTAATCGTGCATTAATATTGGAGGAGAAGGTGTTGAATCTTTCGGTGTGTGTCTCTAATTACCTCTGAATTTGGGTGAACCGCTCGTCCTGAGCATTCATGAAGGTACGTTGCTCTAACTACATGGCCCTCATCATATCTAGGAGCTCTGAAGACTGTGGCTGTGGGGGATTCGTTGACTCTTCATAGCCCCATTGTGAAGGCTGATAGTATTCACGCATTGTTGTCCACCCGGTGTGTTTCCACTGACCCCAACCTTGGTCATTACCATCTTCTGTGGATGGTGTATGTTGAACCCAATCCTCATTTATTTGATCGTCAGCCTCCATTGGTTGTCAATCATCTTGCTCCTCTTGTGCTTCTTCTTCTTCTTCTTCTTCTTCTTCTTCTTCTTCTTCTTCTTCTTCTTCTTCTTCTTCTTCTTCTTCTTCTTCATCATCCTCTTCACTTTCCTCCTCACTCTCCTCAGAGTCTTCTACCCGGGAAGTAGTGGCTTTAACAACAAATTTGTACCGCTGTTCATCATGAAGCCAGATATAACCCATCATGGTAAGAGTTTTCTGACAAAACTCCTGGTCAAAAGTGATCGATTTATACGGAAATGCCGAAAGTGCAACTTTAGCACTATTTATGAACTCTTGAATAACTGACCCATAAGAGAGAGCTGTACCACGACCTGAGTCCCTTAATGCGTAAATTCTACTTACAATGTAGTAAGGCCACTTAGTTTTAATCTTGTTTCTCAAAATGTACATCAAGTGAACTTCCACCTGATCGACACGATAAAAACCACCTTTCTGAGGCCGCAAAATGCGAGCCACTATCCACTGCAGAATCCTATCCTGTGGTTTCAACTTTCCGGTGGTGATAGTTTTCGGAAACACGCCGCTTGCCACAATATGAGCCGCATACAAATTTTTCAACATAGAGTTCAAGGTTGTCTTAAACTCATAGCCTTCCACTGTGCGTGCATCAGTGACCTCATAGAGAGGTTTGTCCGAATCAAGAGACAAATTAAAGTACTTTTTCCAGACAGCAGGAGTGACACTAACCTTTGTGTTTCCCACCTGAGTGTGAAATTGAGAACCCCGAAATTTGTCGTGAAGACATGTGTAGAAAATACGGACCAAGTCTTCATTATATTTTCATTGCATTCCAAAAAGTTGTTTATACCTTGAAAATCAAGAAGCTCGGTGATGCGAGGAATGTGCATGCGCTCTGCCGAGAGACGATAATAAGCGTGTTGCTTGACCATAGATCTTTTACTAATATTCTTGGTGAAGCTTTTAGTAAACTCCGGAGGCACTAAGGATACGGAGGAAACCGGAATGGAAGTAGATGAGGAGGCCCTTGAAGTTCTTTTACTTGTTATTCTTCTTGCAGCCATGGTGGTTGAGTTCAAAGAGAGAATAAGAAGGATGGGTTGATGATGATTTTCAAGGATTGGAGAAGATTTTGAAAATGTAGAGAGATTAAGAGTTTACCCCTTTTTATAGAAGCTAGTTAGGTATGGGGAAGAGGAGATGAATAAGGCATAGGTAAGAAATAGTGTCAAGTTACAATGCATATGTAATGATGCACAATTAATGAGGTGACAAAATTGAAATTATGGGGATTTTGAACGGTTTTCAAAAAAATTAACAGTTTTCGCGCGATGCGTCGACTGCTCCTTTGTATGCGTCGATGCATACTGTGTTAAAATTGCCACGTTCAAAAATCAACAAGTATGCGTCGACCGGTAGGTCGACCTGAGCATACCCGAACAAAATTTCAACTTTGAGGACATTTTTGTGAGTCGACCGCACCCTGTTTGGGTTGACTCATGCAGACAAAACATGCAAATTTTCATATTTATGAACATATAAGCAAAAAAATGCATAAATAACCAGCCACAATAAACTTCAAGCATTCAAATAGACAAGATACATATGTTATGACATATATGAGACATATAACATACATTTGCAAACATTTTGTGTGAACATAAAAATCGAGAAAGAGAGAGAGTTAAGGAAAGATATCACCGTTATGCTGAGAGTAGCTTGATGCATATACACTTATACTTTCAACATCTTCAATTGGTTAGATATTCGATGACCAAAGTAGGTATAAACAGAGATGAATAAAATATGTGCAAGAAGTATTACTAAACACGACCCGAAATGTCGAGAATACCAAGTTCTCATCGGATATGAAAGAAAGGTTCAGTAGCAAGCGATTTTGTGAATATATCCGCTAGTTGATTTGTAGTGTCAACGTGTTCAAAAACAACATTGCCTTTCTCCACATCCCGAAGAAAATGGTGTCGAATTTTGATATGTTTAGTGCGTGAATGCAGCACTGGATTTTTGGTAAGATTAATTGCACTAGTATTGTCACAAAATATCAGAATACACTCGAGTTTGAGGTTAAAATCTAACAATTGTTGCTTAATCCATAAGACTTGAGCGCAACAACTGCCGGCGGCAACGTATTCCGCTTTGGCGGTTGACAAGGCAACAGAAACCTGTTTCTTACTATGCCAACTAACCAAAGAGTTTGAAAATAGGTGACATGTACCACTAGTACTTTTCCTATCCGATTTGCACTCAGTGAAATCGGAATCGGAGAATCCAACTGAGGAACAATCGTTTCCTTTGGAATACCATAGCCCATACTTTGGAGTACCCGAAAGGTATCGAAGTATGCATTTAACAACTTTTAAATGGGATTCCTTAGGAGAGGATTGATATCTAGCGCACATGCAAACACTAAACATAATATCGGGTCTAGAGGCGGTAAGATAAAGAAGAGAGTCGATCATACCTCGATATCTCTTTACCTCTACGTCCTTACCACTTTCATCTCTATTCAGATTTGCACATGTCGGCATCGGTGTGTCAATGGCTTTGGAATTTTCAATGTCAAACCTCTTGAGAAGCTCAAGACAATACTTTGTTTGACTTACAAACGTTCCTTCCTCAAGTTGTTTGATTTGTAATCCAATAAAGTATGTGAGTTCCCCCATCATACTCATCTTGAATTCACCTTGCATTAGGTTAGAAAACTCTCTTATGAGATTCATGTTAGTTGATCCGAATATAATGTCATCAACATAAATTTATACCATGATCAAGTGTTTTCCTTGACGCTTAATGAAGAGGGTTGTGTCGACCTTGCCTCTTGAATACCCTTGATCAAGTAGAAACTTTCTTAGGCGCTCATACCAAGCCCTATGGGCTTGCTTGAGTCCATACAAGACACGTTTTAACTTGTATACATGATCGGGATATTCATGAGACTCAAAACCCGGAGGTTGTGCAATATAAACTTCTTCATTAATATAATCGTTAAGGAATGCACTTTTTACATCCATTTGAAATAGCTTAAAATCTTTCGCACAAGCGAAGGCAAGTAAAAGGCCTATAGCCTCGAGTCGGGCAGCCGACGCATAAGTCTCCTCATAGTCGATTCCTTCCTCTTGGTTATACCCTTGAGTGACTAAACGCGCCTTATTGCGGGTTATTACCCTATTTTCGTCCAACTTGTTCCTAAACACCCATCGGGTTTCGATTACTCGATGACCTCGCGGAGGAGGGACAGGGTCCCAAACCTCATTTCTCTTGAACTGATTAAGTTCCTCTTGCATAGATAAAAACCAGTGCTCATCGAGTAAGGAGTCTTTAGGGTTTTTAGGTTCCATTTGTGAAACGAAAGCGAAGTGATAACATAAATCACTTATCTTAGACCGATTCGTAACTCCCTTTTAGATATCACCGAGGATGTTGTCGATTGGATGGTCTTTGGAAGACTTCTAAGCTTGAGGGAGATCATCTTTTGTAGACGGATGAACTTCCTCGGTTTCCTCATGGCGGTCATCTTTCTCCTCCTAAACTTTGGCTTGGTCGGGTTGATCACTTCCCGGCTCGACACCTTTGAGTATGTCTTCTGTAGATGTACCTGCACCAAGAACAACACTACCTTTTCCAACGTCTCTTAGATAAGATTCATCAAATGTTACGTGTACAGACTCTTCAACGGTAAGTAATCTCTTATTATAAATTCTATAAGCTTTACTTGACTGAGAGTATCCGAGGAAGATACCTTCGTCAGCCTTGGAATCAAATTTGCCTAAGTTTTCCTTTCCATTATTCAACACAAAACACTTACAACCAAAAACATGCAGGTGAGATACATTCGGCTTGCGCCCTTTTAAAAGTTCATACAGTGTTTTATTTAGAGCGGGGTGGATGAGCACCCTATTCAAAACATAACATGCCGTACTTATGGCGTCGGCCCAAAAATATTTAGGTAATGCACTTTCATTGATCATTGTTCTTCCCAATTCTTCTAAAATACGATTTTTGCGCTCCACAACCTGTCGCTTCCGCGAAAATAAGGTGCCGGCAAAACAGAAGAGTCGCCACCTTTCGTTATTTATCCCTTAGAACGGGAAAGGAAACGATCGGAAAAACCTGACGAAAAGGTATAAGACAAGGTCATCGCAACCAATGTCTGGATTCGGGAGTCGGTTACACAAGGGGAAGGTATTAGCACCCCTCACGTCCATCGTACTCGATGGGATCCACACTTGCTGGTTTGTCTACGGGTGAGAAACAATCTATCTACGGCTTCTAAAGCTAAACGGAAAGAAACTGACTCGATAGAGCATCGCACTCTATGCCTACGTATTCCCATCAGAGAATGAGAAATCAGAGTCGACGTAGTTCGGGAAACTACGGAGGAATTGGCTCGCCAAGACGTCGCGTCTTGTGCCTACGTATTCTCGTCATAGAAATCAGAGCATGACGTAGTTCAGGCTAACTACGGCTAGACAGGGTGTTCTCGATCATACAGGAGTGAGAGAAGGGATTGACGATACTAGCGTACGCATTCTAAGCAGTTTAGGTGTATGTTGCTCGACCATTGGAGACTTAGGCGTTACCTGTTTGCGGTAGAACGGACGTAGTATGTCGGGTTTAAAAGGTATGGGAACCTACGGGTTCTAGAACTACGGTCTGGTCTCAATTGCGCTCAGGCAAGAGAAAGGGAACATCAGTCGTCAGCGGGAAAGTCTCGATCGCACGGCAGCGAGAGAACAAAGAAGTTAGTTGTTAGTGTGCTCGCTAGGATATCGCATCCTATGCCTACATATTCTCGTATGGATATGAGAAATCAGAGCAGCTGTAGTTCAGCCAACTACAGCAAAACAGGGAAAAAGGAAGCTCGCTAGGATATCGCATCCTATGCCTACGTACTCTCGTCTGGCACAAGAGATCAGAGCAAACGTAGTTCGACGCAATACAAGTCTCGATTGCACAGGGGCAAGAGAAAGGGTCTCAATCGCACGACAGCGAGAGAAAAGGGTTTCGATCGCACGGGGGCGAGAACAAAGAGGAAGCAGGCTTACGCCTAAACGGGAAGGAACTCGGGACACATACGCAGGAACCTAATACGTAGGAGCGAGTGCGTCGTATATTACCCAAGGGACATATACTAAACACCCTAAACAATCGAGGGGAGACCGCTCGATTGTCATTTCCTACGTATCTAACGCTACAACTCACAACACTCGCCGGTTGCTTGAAGACTTGAATAAGATGAGGATGGACGAAGCGGCTCCGTTGGCTCTGGACATGCGCGCAAGCTCCATTCCAATCTTCTCCTCTCTGGATCCTTGATGAGGACGCTCGAATCAGGACCAATGTAGCGCTTAGACCGTCATGGTTCGACTTATACAAGAAATCGAACTCTAAGAGGTAGCGTATTGATATCCGTGTCAAAGACAAGATAGAGAAATGATATCGACAATCATTCTCCAATTGAATCGTGTCACACGGCCAGCCAACAACAAAAATCGAAGATAAACTCGGATAGGAAACGAGAATAGGAGAGAAATCCAATCACAAAAAGGAAATAGTACGCTACTCCTAAATATATGGCAATTAAATTCTACTAGAAAATATTCTAAAGAAATTAAAAGAAAATGCATATGAAAAATAGCATACAAAATTCTATCTAAAATATTCTATAATTTGCTATAAAAAAAATAGAATGAAAAAACTATACTAAAGTCTTTATAAAACCCTATAAGAAAACTAGAATGAAAATTCTATATTAAATCTAAAGACAATAAAATATAAATCCTATATTAAAAATCTATAGTAATATTCTAACTATGAAAATAATCTCCTAAAAGAAAATAGGAAAATAAAACTAAACTATTACAAGCATTCATCCAATACAAAGGGAAAAATTAAATTGCAAAGGGGAGGGGGTACAATCTGCAAACTGGGGGTAAAGCAGAAAAAACAGCCACTCTGGGCCCTAATCCCACAATACATTCAGAAAAAATAAAACAAAATGAAACTGGGGGGGGGGGGGGGGGGTGCGCCAGAAATTCGGAGGTGTATGTCCAGCAATTCATTGTTTGTTACTGGGCCCAGCCCATTCGTAACACAAAAACTGAGGAAAAGGGGTGTCAAGAAAAAAAGGGGGGTACGGATCCAAAAAGTTGATTGGGCCCAAGGGCCCAAACGTCCAAGGGAGTTCAGAGGCTCCTTCACCTTCCTCACTTCCAATTCGTTCACCCTGAAACCCTAACTCTCCTCTTTGCTCACCAGCCGCCACCGCTGACTTTTTCTTTCCTCACCGTCTCAACCTCAGACCTCCGCGCCTCAAACCTCTCTCGATCTCCAACTCGTTTCAGTTCTCAAACCTATCCCTCCGATCTCATACTCTCTTTCTCCTTCTTCTCCTTGATCTTGATACAATATCTGGAGATCGTAGTTCATAGTGAAGATGGTGATTCTTGGACATTGGAAGTTCAGATCCAGATTTAATTCAAGTGGCATACGAAGGTTGCTGAAGATTTACGAACGGGTGGATCAAGATCTGGAAAATATGTTGGACATTGAAGGCTCTTGAAGGTAGTAGAGTTATGGGAATTTCCTGATGAACATGGTTGTTGGATTTCTGGAGAACGTTTAGGGCGTACGGATGAATGTTCCTTGAAGATTGATATGAGGATCTTTGAAGGAATTCTGGGAACAGTTACGGAGGTGATGATGAACACCAAGAACGGATGATGAATATAGGTGAAGATCACGATGAACGCATGAACTTCTCGGAGAACCACGAAGAACATGACGAATATGGTTGCAGATTCTTGAAGAAACAAGTTGAAGATCTTGATGAATTTGGCAAAAACTGGAAAAACGATTATGAACGGTGATGCGTGCAGAGATCTGGAAAAACGAGGATCAAGATCATGAACAAGATCTTGAACGGATTCATGGAAATTGATTGAAGGTTGACGAATTTCTGGTGGATTTCTTGGAAACAGACGAACATGCGATGAAGATTGATGGAGGAAATCTGGAAAAATGCATGAATTTCTATCAGTTTTCTGGAAAATTTCTGAATGGAGATGATGGACCCGTTGAATTTCCCTGTGGATATTCATTTTCCGGCGAGGTTTTGCAGTTACTGGTAACGGTTTCAGTTACCGATGATGGTTAGGGTGGCTCCGGCGGCGGTTGCATGGCCGACCGGTGAAGGGAGGAAGACGGAGGACGCGTGTCAACACGCATGGCTGAGAGGGGTGAGGTGAAGCCACGTGGGGCCATGCAGAGAGAGAGAGAGAGAGAGAGAGAGAGAGAGAGAGAGAGAGAGAGAGAGAGAGAGAGAGAGAGAGAGAGAGAGAGAGAGAGAGAGAGAGAGAGAGAGAGAGAGAGAGAGACAAGTGGGGTCTGTGGAGTGAGTTGGCGGGGAGAGAAAGTGCACGCGTGGAGGCTTTCTTTATAGGACAAGTGGCAGCGTACTGGACTGTGGGCCTCCAAACTTAGACACGTGGCCCACGAATTGGGATTAATTCTGAATTAATGAACACTAATACACTAAGACTCAATTAAAATCATTAACACTAATTAACCTAACACAATCAAATATGCTAATGATGATCAAAACTCCATTAAAACTCAGTCAACTCTAAAACAAAAATTAAATGCTAAGTAATTAAAAAACCATTAATCAATTCTCCTAATTAATCCTAATTAAAAAATGATTAAACTCTAATTAATCTCTATTAATTCTAAAAAGAAATTAAACTCCAATTAACCCTATTAATTCCTAACCCTATTAAAAAATAGAAAAAGATCTATTAAACCTATTAAAAAAAATCCTAGAAAAAAAATTATCCTATTAAAAATCATTTAAAAATCTACTTAATATCTAGAACCAATTATCTTATTAAAACTATTTAAAAAGAATTATCTATTAATATCTAAAAACAATTTATTATATCTAAAAATTATTCTAGAAAACAATTATCCTAAAAACTATTTAAAAAATCAATTAAATCCATTAAAACCATAACAAAATCTAGGAAATAAAGGGAAAAATCTAAAAATGTCAGGAAGCCGATTAAATCAATTAGCAAACAGATACGCGAACATATCGAAATAAACGGTAAAAACCGGACACCGAAATGTCCTCAAAAATAACAGCGAGAGCTGAAAACACCGGGACGAGCATCATTTCTCAAAATAAATCCTCGTATTCGAAGTGGTATGAAACGGCCTGAAACGTGATCAGAGGGCTGTAATCCCGATAAAGTCAATCTGACTGAAAAAATGCAATGTACGCGATATGCAAATGCAAAATGAAATGAGTCGAAACATGAGCCAAATTGCAATAAGTAGTTGGTCAAATTTTGGGGTGCAACAGCTGCCCCTATTCGAACGGCTTGGACATGAAGGGTTGAGAAGCGAACGACTTTCAAACATTTAAAGGTAGAAGACGGTTGAATACAAAAGAACCCAGAAATTTGTCAACTGCACAAGTACACGGTACTTTGATGGGAACAAATCTTCCGGAAACTGAAATCATAGCTGCACGACAACTAGCTGGAGAAATACTGATCTGAACCTTCATCAGGATGATTCTCTGGTTCATCTGATATCATTGCATCCTCAAATCATCGAGGGATCACTGGTTACACGGAAACAGGCGATTTGTACACGGTACTCCGATTGGTAGGAACATCTTCGAAATTGAGCATGACAGTTGCACGACAACTCTGCTGGGGAATTGGTCACACAGTAATTGGTGAAGGGTTTAAGCTCAAATCTCCGTCAGGATGATCGTCTGATTTTGCCGTAGATCTTCGTCCTCAAGTCATCGAGTGATCACCGGTTACACGACAATTGGTAATGGATGGTTGATCATGTCGTCAGGCATTCTGCGTCATAGCAGAAGAGTTCCTTATCGTCGCCTATGGACTTATCATGTCGCTAGGAACATCGACAACATCTTCGTCGAACTTCATCAGTAAGTCAATAAGGGATCACCGGTTACTCGGTAACTGGTGAAGGGCTACTCTCAAATCTCCGTCGGGATGATTATCAGATTTCGCTGCAGCTTTTTCCTCAAGTCATCAAGGGATCACTGGTCATTCGGTAACCGGCGATACATAGCTGATATTGCCATCAGGCGTTCTGCGACATTGCAGCAGAAGGATTCCTCGAGACTCATCAGGTCATTAGGAACTTTTGACAATCTTTGCAATTATGTCGTCGGGCATTCAAAGAAATTCTCGGGCGTCAGCCAAAATTCGTCAGTAAGTCGGAAATAGAATCCTCAGTCAATCATGAACCAAAATAGGGATATCTAAACTTCTACCATCAGGCACTCCGCGTCAGCTGGGAGAACTGCTTCTACCTCGCAGTTGGACTCCGTCAATGAGTCTTCAAATGGACTCCTTAATCCATCATGGACCAATAAGGATATACATTCTTTTACCGTCAGGCACTCTGCGTCAGCTAGGAGAACTGCTTCGACATCGCAGCTGGACTTCATCAGTAAGTCAGGAGATTTGGCACTACTTCCAAACTTTAATCACCAAGTCTTCAAGGGAAATTTCAACTTCTCTATTGAAAACATGCTGGGGATGACACATCTCCGCTGGGGATTCTGGAGAACTATCAAGTAACTCTGCTTCGGGGATCCAGAAATCATCCCGGGTGAATCAACTCTGCTGAGGACTTCAAGAATCATCTTGGACAAACAACTCCGCTGGGGACTTCAAGAATCATCCTGAACCAATAACTCTGTTGGAGACTTCAGGAATCGTCCTGAGCAAACACCCTGTTGGGGACTCTAAGCATCAACTTGAGCAACCAACTCTCGTGACTTCCCTGGGGATTTTAAGAATCATCTTAAGCAAACAACTTCGCTGGAGACTTCAAGAATCATCTTGGGCAAGCATTCTGCAGAGGAACACCTGCAAAACAAGAACGGTAATGACCTAGCTCATGTTTCGTATGCATATGCTTTGACAATGGCGCAATGCTCCACACGGTGGAAATGTTACGCATTTAGGGTAAATGCTATGCAATCATGCAAAATGCTATGACCCCATCAGCAAAATAAATGTTGAAGGGAAAAGCCTCCGGTCGAGGAGAAAGAACCACTCTGGTAGGGAGGAGGAATCATCTTGCCGAGGAGAAGAAGTCACACCAATCTCAATTGGATTCCGCCTGGGGAAACGAACTTCAGTCGAATGCTGCAGGGGAGTAAGGTTCTTCGAGAACCTATACTTGCTCGATTAGGAACACGTACTACAAACTGAGGAAACGATATCAGTCGTAGAAATAAACGGCTCGGCCTTCGCAGATAAACGTTCCTGAAGATAACGACTCCGATGGGGAAGTATAACATCAGTCATTCAGTACTCTCTACTAGGGAAAACCAATCATGGCCTGAATGGCTTCCAAGGACTCGACTCTCTTGGGGAACTGCCAACTCGGCTGGAGAAGAAGGAATCATCCTGCTTGCCGGGGAGAATACAACTCTATGGGGAATTTCAATTCTCCTGGAGACTTCAGTCTGAACTATCGAAAGCTGCACAGTTGCGGATAGTCTCTTACGAGAAACTGCACCCTGACCCAGTGCTAGGGAAATAAACCTAAATCCGCTTGTCAGGGAGAAATTCGATCCTAAACCGTTGAGAATGTACAATCAATCTGCCGGGGATGGCTACACTCTGCCGGGGATATCAATCTCGCTCTGCTGAGGATAAACTTAACCCTACTATGATAAAGGACAAGTGCAATCTCAACTTGCTGCAACCTCAAACAGCTGAGGAGAGTCAATCTTAACTGTACATCTCTGCTGAAGAAAATTTCCTAATTTAACAACATCACCCCCTAAGGGAATGTAGAACACCAATCATGGAGAATCGAGACCATTCGAGCCTCGTGTCAGGGAACGTGATAGCACATGTCACCGGGAATATCGGGCCAGGTACAATTAGGCTTTTTCTAGTTTAGGGATAGGTTTATGGTGATAGGGATTTATTTCTGGTTACCAACAAAAGTGGATTTGAAGGGGAAATACTAGACGAGAACTAGCATTCGAGGGTAGGCTACCAGACGAGAACTGGTGGCAAAAGGGTTTAAGTTGTCAGACGAGAACTGACTTCTAGGTTTTGGATATCAGACGAGAACTAATTTCTGGTTTGCCAGACGAGAACTGGACTTTGAAGCTGTGTTAGCCAGACGAGAACTGGTTAAACAGTGGGTCAAGGAAAAGGTGACCAGACGGGAACTGGCTTAAAAGCTGACACGCACCAGACGAGAACTGGTATTCTAAGAAAGGTGGACCAGGCAAGAACTGGTTACCTGTTTGCCAAACGAGGACTGGGCTTTGGAGGTTTGCCAGGCGGGAACTGGGCTTTGGAAATGACTTTGGTTACACGGTAAGTAACAAGTTTAGGATGTAGGACAACAGTCCAATGACAGCAAGGCTTTTTCAAAAGGTTCAGGTTTTTTGGTAGGGTAATGACATGATTCCCCGACACTCAACTCTTTCTGGGGTGAACCAACTCGCTTGAACAACTTGCCCCAGTGCAATTCAACTTGCCCCAATCCGACTCTTGGGAAAATTCATTCTGAACAGAAAGCAGCTTGCCACAAGGCAACCTCGAGACGGCTTTCCCCGACATCTGTACAACGGAAGGATTCATCCTCAACTAACCAACTCTCAGCATGGCTGGTTTCAATATACTTCTGAAGTAGCTTGCCCCTGAACGAGCGTTGAGTGAATTAACCTGCCCTGATTGAACACTGGAGGAATCTGTCCTTAACTTACAGAAACTCTGGGGGATTGCCCCTGATTAGGTCTCGAGAAGATTCACTTCTGATCAACTGCTTCTCGAACAAGCTGTCCCGTAATCAACCGATACTTCGGGACTTGTCCTCAGACTAACTGATTCCAAACTCTCTGGAAGTCAATGCCCCAAATTCACAGGGCTTCGCAGTATACCGTTCTGATCCAAACTACTAAACGATTCAGTCCTTATTGACTATTCCCTGTTGGAATTCCTTCATATCAACTACTGACCTGCAATTAAAATTGTCTATTCACGAATGGTAATTTTAATACAGTGTTCACGCAGATTCAAAAAAGAATGCTGTCACCCATTTACGCGTCATGATAGTGAGTGACGAATGAACCAACGGTTCAAACGTAGTGCTAATTTGATCAGTGAAAAATACAACAAGGATATGATTAGCAAGTCATGTAGGAGTCAGGCCACTCAACCTTAACGTAATGCGCTTTCCGAATAAACCCAGCCTCAATTAGGTCTTTTAAGGGTTGTATCGTGGTCGGGTTCACGGTTCGTGAAACAAGGGATATTAGGCTCAAGTCATGATTTGTACCCACCCCTTCTATGTGATGATCTCCGATCCTAATGTTCAGTTAACCTGGCACCAGCTCTCGCCTCTTCGAGGAATGTTAGGAACAATGGTTAAGGAACTCACAAGGTTTTCGAAGTGACAGTTACTCCTCTTTCGTTTTCGGTGTCTGTATCCACACGACTTTGTCCTTGTTTGAGGATTTTTCTATTGAGACCCTTTCATTTTATTCTTTTGATTCCCTAATTTTTTCCTGGACTGACTCTTTTGAGTTCTTTTCGATTTCTTTTGAAGTCCAGCGGGATGCCCTGGTTTTTGCCTAAGTATTTGCTTCCCAGCTTTTCTTTTCTTTTTACTTAGTGGGCTCTCTTTTTTTTCTTTTTTTTTGGCTTGGAACAAGTCGTGTGACATTGGTTGTCTTGCTTGCTCCGAAAGGGTTATAACTGTCTCACTCCTGATTAGTGAGGTTTAACCATTGTGGTTGACGAGGTACGACCTCTTGAGGGGAATAAACTGTGATTGGTCCTCGAAAGACAGCACTTCTCTATAAGACTTGAATGCTCGGTCAAGCTAACTGACGACTACCCTGCCCCGGGTTAAGATGAGAGGGTTTAAAAGTCCGAAAGAAACTCTTACTTCTCGGCTCGAAGTGGCTAACGAGGGACTAACTCCTTATATCTCCAGTGTTTAGGGGATTTGAAACAATGCATGTACATCATAGGCAGGGTTTTATCCGAAAGCATACGATCCTCGGTTATGAGTATTCAGTTTCGTCATCCTCCCTCCAATCTTTACTAATCATAGTGATAAAGTGGAGTGAATAAAATGCAAGTGTCAGTGCAATGCAGTAAATGAGTGACAGCGATATGATTAATTCAGAAAAATGCATAGTCACTTTATCAATATTACCATTCAAAACAAACAATGTTTAACAACAAATAGTAACTAACAGAAAGGAAACTACAAATGCAAATGATAAAAAGTCTGAGGACTGCCAATGCTGAGGACGTCTGCCTGTCTGGACCACTGGCCTCTGGAACTAACCCTCTGAATCTGCAAGCTCAGACAGCTGAGAGGTTGTCATGCACAACCAAAACTCCTTCTAGAAAGGAAATGCACCCTTTGTCGATCAATTGTTGCACTTTTGCCTAAAAAGCTTTGCAATCTTCAGTTGAATGCCCCGGGGATCCACCATGGTATCCACACTGAGCATGGGGGTTGTACCCAGGAGGGTAAGGCTCTGGCACGGGCTTAAGAGCTTTAGGTTCCACCAAAGAATTCTGAATCAAATGTGGCAGAATCTGGCTATACGACACAGGCACTGGATGAGAAGGAGCATTCCTTCGTTCCAAGTTGTTACGAGGTCGGTTCTGATTCTGACGCTGATTCTGATAACCTCAGCCACAGGCTCGTGGATTTGCAAGAGGAGCAACATAATGTTCCCGATGTGGTGCCCTAGGCACAATTGTCTGTCCAGAATAACGAGACACAGAGGATACCGACCGCTGAGAAGACGAAGAACCAACAGATTTCACCGATTCGTCTTGAGAATACCCATCATCTGTCATGATTGCATTGAACACGGTTTCATCTTCAGCTTGAAAGCTACAGAGAGATTCGGTTTCACCAGCCTGGCTGCTCGAAACATTCTGAATTCTTCCAGTCTTTACACCATACTCGATGCGCTCTCCTGCCCTTACCAATTCAGAGAAATTTGGTGCAACTCCAAGAATTCTTTCGAAGTATGGGCTCTGCAAGGAGTTTACGAACATGCCTTTTAACTCTCGGTCTAGAAGCGGTGGTTGCACTCTAGCAGCAAATTCTCTCCATCTTTGAACATACTTCCTGAAAGGTTCATTGTTCTCTTGAGACAATTCTTGTAGTTGTATGCGACTAGGAGCTACATCAAGATTGTAGTCATACTGCTTCAGAAAAGCATTGGCTAAATCCACCCATGATCGGATCTGATTACTCTCCAACTGCATATACCAACTCAGAGATGCCCCAATCAGACTGTCCTGAAAGCAGTGAATCATCAACCTGTCGTCGTGCACAAACGAAGTCATTCTTCGGCAGAACATCACCAAATGTTGCTTCGGGCAACTATCTCCTTTGTACTTTTCAAACCTCGGCGCTCTGAACTTCAGAGGTAACACTAGGCCAGAAACCAGACACATGTCTGCAGCATTGGGGTTAACAACATCTTTAACTTCCAAGGCTTTGAATCTTTTATCCAACGCACGAAACCTTTTAGCATACACGAGAGCTAATGGGTCTTCAGTCTTTGCTATTGGGACCTCTCTTCGGGAATTTGGCACAGGGAAAACAACACCCTGATAGTCTGAGGTATCAATAGAAGGAGAGCGTTCACTTCGGACAACAAGCTACTCATGTAGATCTCGATCTTCAACAGAAGGCTGTACAAGTCGAGCTGCAGTAAGGTTGTTCACTTGCGGAAAGTCTTCATCAGGCATTGAACCATACAAAGGATTGGACGTCACAGTGAAACCTGACAAGGTATCAATAAACTGGAAGTTGCTCTCTGACATAATTGTCAACAACTTTCAACTGACTTCACTGCTTGATTTTGCTCAATCTGCTTCAACCCCTTGGTCGTCTTCTAACAATCAACACTTGCTCATACCAAACACTGGAAAATCACCCTCTGAAGCAAAACAAAGGCGGGATAAGAGCTCTGGCTAGCTGGAGAATGATATGCAATATGATGCAAAGATGATTATGCAAATGCAATGCAAGATGCAGCAAACACGGGATCACAGCCCCCACAAAGCTCTGATTACTGCTGCACTGCTGACGGGATAAGTTAGCTCTGACGAGAGAAAACCAAAATACCGGGTAGGCTGGAAGTCAAGTTTCCTGCAAAAACCCTCCCACTCACGGGCATGGACCTAAACTGATACAAGTTCGGCATCCTATGCGGTCATCAACGTCACAGACTTTCAAGAACGATGGTATGATACCCAAAAGGTGTGGCATCATCGTCTCTTGAAGCGGCCTCACTTAGCTGAATCCCAAATGATCGGTTCCCAGAGTCGACAATCCTCAGATCCGACAACCCCTTGAGTCCAAAGGACCGATAGGAAGTAATCAAAGAGAACCTCGTCTGAGTGTGTATTACATGGGAACTGATGCAAGCAAAGCAAGCACATCCTCCACTAACCCGATCTAACACTATGTATATGCTCTCAAGCCTGGGTCTGGCTTATCACTCATCAGAGCTCCCCTCCCACAATAGCACAATAGTGTTGCACCCCAAAATTTGCCCTCTTTTAAGGCTTGACTCATTTCTTCATTTCTTTCAAATTCAATGGCATAAGGGAGGCCCATCATTTCAAATTCAAGGTTCATGAATTCAAGGCTAGATTCAAGAGTTTTTTACAAAGAGAAATCTCTTGACATTGTCAAGAATGTTACATTGGTTACCAAATTTCGAACTCTTGATAATGCTTAGGAAATTAAGCTATTTCTAGTCTTAATTCAAGATTCTAAATAACTTCATGCCATGGTATCCCCCATGCTCCATCAAGTCCACATGACCCTCCTTGTGCTTACAAACATGCAAAGAAATATGCAAGAATTAAATCAACATTGGAATGTTTATGGGCCAAGATTATGCATGTTCAATCATAGGCAAAACAGCCCCATGCAAGAGTTGAAGAATTACTACATGTCACAAAATCAAGAGGACAACATGTACTATGTTACAAGATCATTTTTTATGTCACAAAGTCAAGGAAATAGCATGCAAATGATATATTTACTTGCTAAATATCAGTTTGCAAATGCTGTCAAAAAGTGGTAACAATTGGCTACATGGCAAGATACAAAGCAATACCATCCAAGAGACTAATGGGCAAAAAGAGGGATAGTAGTATAGTATGCAACAGCAGAAAAATGCAGCAAGTCATACTAGAAATAGAAGGGAAAAGTGGGGTTGCACAAAAGGAAGAAAAAGGCATTGCCAAGAATGGAAAGTTGGTGATGAAAAGGTGTGCAAAGTGTGTGGCTTTAGGACAGCAGAAAAAGTTGACAGAAAAGGTGGAAAATGGGCTGCAAGCAAGCATAGAAAACATAGTATTCCTTACTATCAAAGAACACAACACACAAGCAAGGATTGAGAGAGATTGAGAGCAAAGAGTAAGAGAGAAAACCAGAAAAAAGAGAGAGAGCAAAAAACCAGCAAAAGATTGAGAGAGTGAAAGAAAAATACAAGGGAGCCATTGAGAAGGAGAGCCATCAAAGCATAGAGGGAAGAGAAGTGAACACCTAGCCAAAATCAGTTGAGGCTTTGCAAGGAGGGAAACAACTCTTGGGTATCCATTTCTTCAAACTTTTCTCTTCTTCTATATTGTGCATTTATCATTTGTTCTCTTGGTTTGAGTGTTGTTGTGTTGAGTATAACATGTAAGGTCCTAATAGGGACCAAGAAACCCTTTGAAAAAACCACAAAAAGAAGCAAAAAACAAGAGAAAGTTTGGAATTTTTTCATCTGGCAGCCCAACACGGGCCGTGTCACACGACACGGCCGGCCGTGTTACATCTCTGAGTGGATTTTCAAAGTGAAAATGCCCTGGGCTCACAACACGGGCCGTGTCACACAACACGGGCACCCGTGTTGTACCTCTGTTTGAGATTCTAACTTGCTTTTTTTAGCCCCAGACCTTGTGACACGGGCCGTGTCACACAACACGGCCACCCGTGTCACACAACACGGTCGTGTCACACCACTTTTGACCCAAAAATCATTTTTTTACTGGAACTGTGACACGGGCCGTGTCATACAACACGGCCACCCGTGTTACCCCACTGTTTTCCACTTTATTTTGTTATTTTTTACCTCCAAAAAAAATTTTCTCAAGGAGTTCGCACGGCGAACTCCGTTTTTATCGCATGTCTCGATTTTTTTTAGCCGACTAATCCCATATGTTGTATAATTTTAGTAGGAATGTTGCTATTGTCCTTGGTGACTTTTGATTCCAAAAACCATTTTCAAAAGCAAACTCTCGATTTTATCGAGCCATTTTTAACCCTTGTAAGTCGGTCGCCTTGTGCGTCCGCCATCGACCTTGCTCGCTTCACCTCAAACTTTTTTAAACAATTAAATCCTTGACCCAACGTCAAGCGAATTTTCTCAAATAATGGTTAAGCTAACTCACCATATTTAACAAAACGATAAAGTTCACTTTGTATTGAACTAAAGAGAGGGGATTGAGTGTAGACTTCTTCCTGTCCGAGTGTTGAGATGCTCACTGTAGTGTGGGTGGTTTTGACACTCGTCTTTCAATACGAAGATGTTTTCTTTCCGTACCCTTTTTCTCCTAAAAAAACCCTCGGCCCCGTATCGAGTGCATTTTCAAAACACTTACAATAAATAAACCGATTCTCTTTGTATTGAACTAAAGAGAGAGGATTGAGTGTAAACTTCTTCCTCTCCGAGTGTTTGGATACTCACTGTAGTGTGGGTGGTCTCGATACTCGTCTTTCAATACGAAGACGTGACTTTATCCGCCACCTATCTCCCTCTATAACTTCTTTCCGCCACCTTTGTCACCTAAAAACCTCGGTCCCGTACCGAGCGCATTTTTAAACTCTTTTCATAACAAAATTTGAATGGTCGTGGAGTGGTTAGGCATAGGCCTTCTCCTATCCCGAGTGCTGACGTTTACCGTAGGGTTCTCTGTCACAAAAGCACTTACCATTCAAAACCAAAATCACTTTTAAAAAGAGAATAAAGTTCTCTTTGTATTGAACTAAAGAGAGGGGATTAAGTGTAGACTTCTTCCTCTCCGAGCGTCGAAATGCTCACTATAGTGTGTGTGGTTTTGATACTCGTCTTTCAATACGAAGACGCTATGTTCGTCACACCCTTTCATAACAAAAAACTTTGAGATAAAGAATTGGATACTACCCGTAGGGGTTACTATTCAAGGATATATCTCGCCCCTAAAAAACAATCCAACAAATCAAATGTGACATTTTGCCTCGCATGGCGAAAACTTATCTTTCAAAAAGGATATGATACGTCCGTTCTACCGCAAACAGGTAATGCCTAAGTCTCCAACGAGCGAGCAGCAATACACCTAACTGCTAGAATGCATACGATAGCATCATCCATAAAAAACATCAACAAATCGTAGGCCGAACTACGGCTGCTCTGATTCTTTACTTCAAGTAAAGATACGTAGGCACAAGGGCCACAATCCTTGCCGAGCATGTTCCCCCTTATGTCTGTAGTTCCCCGAACTACGCCGACTCTGATTTTCTCATGTCTATCGAGAATACGTAGGCCTAGGACCGCGAAGTCCTACCGAGTCCGTTCTTTCTTTTCCTTCCCCTGTTATCTCTCTTTTCCCAATTTCTAACATTTCCCTTTATCCTTTGGAACACTCTTTTAGCATAATTTTTAAGCAAATAAATCACACATGACAAACAAATGGTTCCCATCGAGTACGATGGATGCGAGGGGTGCTAATACCTTCCCCTCGCATAACCGGCTTCCGAACCCAATCTTGGTTGCGAGACCATCTTATCCATTTCTTTCTTAAGGTTTTCTCGATATTTTCCTTTCCCCTCCTGGGATAAATAAATTTCGGTGGCGACTCTTCTGTCCTTTTCCTTTTTCGCCTTCCCCGTCGTTGCGCGTATTTTTCGAGTAGCGACAAATAGCAACAGATAATAATATAGTGCGGGAAATGTAAATACATCAGTAATATACAACATACAACACACAAAAAAATAAACACCCAAAGACAAGCAAATAAGCGCAAGGATTGACTCTCGCACAGGGATGTTGGATCCCCAGGAAACTATCGCAGCTCCCCAGCAGAGTCGCCAGCTGTCGCTTCCGTGAAAATAAGGTGCCGGCAAAACAAAAGAGTCGTCACCTTTCGTTATTTATTCCTCAGAACGGGAAAGGAAACGATCAGAAAAACCTGACGAAAAGGTATAAGACAAGGTCATCGCAACCAATGTCTGGATTCAGGAGTCGGTTACGCAAGGGGAAGGTATTAGCACCCCTCACATCCATCGTACTCGATGGGATCCATGCTTGCTGGTTTGTCTATGGGTGAGAAACAATCTATCTACGGATTCTAAGGCTAAACAGAAAGAAACTGACTCGATAGAGCATCGCACTCTATGCCTACGTATTCCCATCAGAGAATGAGAAATCAGAGTCGACGTAGTTCGGGAAACTACGGGGGAATTGGCTTGCCAAGACGTCGCGTCTTGTGCCTACGTATTCTCGTCAGAGAAATCAGAGCATGACGTAGTTCAGGCTAACTACGGCTAGACAGGGTGTTCTCGATCACACAGGAGTGAGAGAAGGGATTGACGATACTAGCGTATGCATTCTAAGCAGTTTAGGTGTATGTTGCTTGACCATTGGAGACTTAGGCGTTACCTGTTTGCGGTAGAACGGACGTAGTATATCGGGTTTAAAAGGTATGGGAACCTACGGGTTCTAGAACTACGGTCTGGTCTCAATTGCGCTCGGGCAAGAGAAAGGGAACATCAATCGTTAGCGGGAAAGTCTCGATCGCACAGCAGCGAGAGAACAAAGAAGTTAGTTGTTAGTGGGCTCGCTAGGTTATCGCATCCTATGCCTACATATTCTCGTATGGATACGAGAAATCAGAGCAACTGTAGTTCAGCCAACTACAGCAAAACAGGGAAAAAGGTAGCTCGCTAGGATATCGCATCTTATGCCTACGTACTCTCGTCTGGCACGAGAGATCAGAGCAAACGTAGTTCGACGCAATACGAGTCTCGATTGCACAGGGGAAAGAGAAAGGGTCTCAATCGCACGGCAGCGAGAGAAAAGGGTTTCGATCGCACGGGGGCGAGAACAAAGAGGAAGCAGGCTTACGCCTAAACGGGAAGGAACTCGGGACACACACGCAGGAACCTAATACATAGGAGTGAGTGTGTCGTATATTACCCAAGGGACATATACTAAACACCCTAAACGATCGAGGGGAGACCGCTCGATTGTCATTTCCTACGTATCTAACGCTACAGCTCACAACACTCGCCGGTTGCTTGAAGACTTGAATAAGATGAGGATGGACGAAGCGACTCCGTTGGCTTTGGACATGCGTGCAAGCTCCATTCCAATCTTCTCCTCTCTGGATCCTTGATAAGGACGCTCGAATCAGGACCAATGTAACGCTTAGACCGTCATGGTTCGACTTATACGAGAAATCGAACTCTAAGAGGTAGCGTATTGATATCCGTGTCAAAGACAAGATAGAGAAATGATATCGACAATCATTCTTCAATTGAATCGTGTCACACGGCCAGCCAACAACAAAATCAAAGATAAACTCAGATAGGAAACGAGAATAGGAGAGAAATCCAATCATAAAAGGGAAATAGTACGCTACTCCTAAATATACGACAATTAAATTCTACTAGAAAATATTCTAAAGAAATTAAAAGAAAATGCATATGAAAAATAGCATACAAAATTCTATCTAAAATATTCTATAATTTGCTATAAAGAAAATAGAATGAAAAAACTATACTAAAGTCTTTATAATACCTTATAAGAAAACTAGAATGAAAATTCTATATTAAATCTAAAGACAATAGAATATAAATCCTATATTAAAAATCTATAGTAATATTCTAACTATGAAAATAATCTCCTAAAAGAAAATAGGAAAATAAAACTAAACTATTACAAGCATAAATCCAATACAAAGGGAAAAATTAAATTGCAAAGGGGAGGGGGTACAATCTGCAAACTGGGGGTAAAGCAGAAAAAACAGCCACTCTGGGCCCTAAGCCCACAATACATTCAGAAAAAATAAAACAAAATGAAACTGGGGGGGGGGGGGTGCGCCAGGAATTCAGAGGTGTATGTCCAACAATTCATTGTTTGTTACTGGGCCCAGCCCATTCGTAACACAAAAACTGAGGAAAGGGGGTGTGAAGAAAAAAAGGGGGGGTACGGATCCAAAAAGCTGATTGGGCCCAAGGGCCCAAATGTCCAAGGGAGTTCAGAGGCTCCTTCACCTTCCTCACTTCCAATTTGTTCACCCTGAAACCCTAACTCTCCTCTTTGCTCACCAGCCGCCGCCGCTGACTTTTTCTTTCCTTACCGTCTCAACCTTAAACCTCCGCGCCTCAAACCTCTCTCGATCTCCAACTTGTTTCAGTTCTCAAACCTATCCCTCCGATCTCATACTCTCTTTCTCCTTCTTCTCCTTGATCTTGATACAATATCTGGAGATCGTAGTTCATAGTGAAGATGGTGATTCTTGGACGTTGGAAGTTCAGATCCAGATTTAATTCAAGTGGCATACGAAGGTTGCTGAAGATTTACGAATGGGTGGATCAAGATCTGGAAAATATGTTGGACATTGAAGGCTCTTGAAGGTAGTAGAGTTCTGGGAATTTCCTGATGAACATGGTTGTTGGATTTCTGGAGAACGTTTAGGGCATACAGATGAATGTTCCTTGAAGATTGATATGAGGATCTTTGAAGGAATTCTGGGAACAGTTACGGAGGTGATGATGAACACCAAGAACGGATGATGAATATAGGTGAAGATCACGATGAACGCATGAACTTCCCGGAGAACCACGAAGAACATGACGAATATGGTTGCAGATTCTTGAAGAAACGAGTTGAAGATCTTGATGAATCTGGCAAAAACTGGAAAAACGATTATGAGCGGTGAATGCGTGCAGAGATCTGGAAAAACGAGGATCAAGATCTTGAACAAGATCTTGAACGGATTCATGGAAATCGATTGAAGGTTGATGAATTTCTGGTGGAGTTCTTAGAAATGGACGAACATGCGATGAAGATTGGTGGAGGAAATCTAGAAAAATGCATGAATGTCTATCAGTTTTCTGGAAAATTTCTGAATGGAGATGATGGATCCGTTGAATTTTTCGGTGGATATTCATTTTCCAGCGAGTTGTTGGAGTTAACGGTGGGTAAGATGAATTTTCCGGCGAGGTTTTGCTGTTACCGGTAACGGTTTTAGTAACCGGTGATGGTTAGGGTGGCTCCGGCGGCGGTTGCATGGTCGGCCGATGAAGGGAGGAAGACGGAGGACGCATGTCAACACGCATGGCTGAGAGGGGTGAGGTGAAGCCACGTGGGGCCATGCGGAGAGAGAGAGAGAGAGAGACAAGTGGGGTCTGTGGAGTGAGTTGGCGGGGAGAGAAAGTGCACGCATGGAGGCTTTCTTTATAGGACAAGTGGCAGCGTACTGGACTGCGGGCCTCCAAACTTAGACACGTGGCCCACGAATTGGGATTAATTCTGAATTAATGAACACTAATACACTAAGACTCAATTAAAATCATTAACACTAATTAACCTAACACAATCAAATATGCTAATGATGATCAAAACTCCATTAAAACTCAGTCAACTCTAAAACAAAAGTTAAATGCTAAGTAATTAAAAAACCATTAATCAATTCTCCTAATTAATCCTAATTAAAAAATGATTAAACTCTAATTAATCTCTATTTATTCTAAAAAGAAATTAAACTCCAATTAACCCTATTAATTCCTAACCCTATTAAAAAATAGAAAAAGATCTATTAAACCTATTTAAAAAAATCCTAGAAAAAGAATTATCCTATTAAAAATCATTTAAAAATCTACTTAATATCTAGAACCAATTATCTTATTAAAACTATTTAAAAAGAATTATCTATTAATATCTAAAAACAATTTATTATATCTAAAAATCATTCTAGAAAACAATTATCCTAAAAACTATTTAAAAAATCAATTAAATCCATTAACACCATAAAAAAATCTAGGAAATAAAGGGAGAAAATCTAAAAATGCCAGGAAGCCGATTAAATCGATTAGCAAACAGATACGCGAACATATCGAAATAAACGGTAAAAACCGGACACCGAAATGTCCTCAAAAATAACAGCGAGAGCTGAAAACACCAGGACGAGCACCATTTCTCAAAATAAATCCTCGTATTCGAAGTGGTATGAAACGACCTGAAACGTGATCCGAGGGTTGTAATCCCGATAAAGTCAATTTGACTGAAAAAATGCAATGTACGCGATATGCAAATGCAAAATGAAATGAGTCGAAACATGAGCCAAATTGCGATAAGTAGTTGGTCAAATTTTGGGGTGCAACACAACCCCATTTTGTTGAGGAGTACGTGGAGCAGAGAACATGTGATCAATTCCGTGTTTACCATAATATTCTTCAAACAAATAGTTTTCAAACTCACCTCCATGGTCACTCCTAATTGAGACAATGTTTGTGTTTAATTTATTTTGGGAAAGCTTAGCAAATCTTTCAAAGGCGGCGAATGTATCGCTCTTTCTAGCCAAGAAGATAGTTCAACGGAATCTAGAAAAATCATCAACTACTACAAAACCGTAATAGTTACCACCTAGGCTTTTAATTCTAGATGGCCTGAATAAATCCACATGGAGAAGCTCGAGAGGTCTCGTAGTCGAAACGATATTTTTGGATTTAAAAGAGATCCTCGTTTTCTTTCGGTTGCACCCCAAATTTTGACCCCTTAGATCTTCATCATCATTCTAGGATCATTTTCATTTGATTATCTAACCACAACCTATTTCAAGTTTGTCTTTGTTAAGATACAGGTGAATTAGGGTTCCGTGCAGTCGAGAATCGAGGTTTCGATGATTTAATCAGTCAATGTATTGGATTGATTATCCATGAAACAAGTATCTACATCATTAAAAATACTCCATTAGGTCAAGTATGAATCCAATTTGAGGTTGTCACCCAAATATCAAGAACAATGCAGTTCAGGATCCCCGATTAGGATATCCGATCAGGAAAAGTCAACCATAGTTTGAATTTTGATTTAAAAGGTATTCCAATGAGGGAATTATGGTCCATGAAGTCCATATAGCTTAGTGAAGTCCGCTCAAGAAGTTTCAAGGCCTCAGAAGACCCGGAACATCAACAATCGACTCGGTAGTCATCGATCGATCGTTCGGCTGACCGAAAAGTCAACTCTTCAATCATAAGGAATTTGACCTCAAAGTATGAAGAAAAAATGTTCCTAGTAACATATTACACCTATCCATGAAGTTTCATGACCATTGGATCAAGGATTGAGGAGTAATCGGAAAAGTCAGGAATTAGGATTTTGAAAGGGGCAAGATCATAACTTCCTAACCACACATCCAATTGAGTTGGTTCAAAGCTTATTGTAAAGGTCTTGACAAGTCCTACAAAAGTCTCACAGTGGTCCATGTGCAAAAAATGCATAGATTTGGAGTTATAGCCAAAATCATCACAAGAGGGAGAAAACACTTAGAAAATTCTAAGTTTCTGGCCTTGCAAATCATGTTTTCAGCCAACTTTGAAGGGATTTTTGACCTAGTTCCACTTGGAATCTGAAGATCATGAAAACATGAAAGTTGTAGAGCTCTATAAGGGCTTTCAAAAAGTACTAAAACTCCTCCATAGCCCTTGTGAGCTGAGAGTTTTAAATTGAGAAAGTTGGGCATGTGCACTAGTTTGTCAACTAGTCAAAATTCAACATAGACTTGGTTTCCAAGCATGTGCTTCCCTTATAACCATGGAATGACCTCTGATGATATGTATTAGGGTGTAATTTAGACTGGATCAGACAAGAATCCAAGCAAATCTCAAATTCTTGACAAGACACATTAGTTTAATAAGAAAAAATGCAAAAGTTACACAAGGAGATAGAGCATTGGTGGCTGCAGCAGGTGGGGGGTCTTTGCTCACTCAAATGTCACTTCTCACATCACATTACTAGCTAGCTTTTTAAAGCTAAACCTCTTGCAAGCAAGCAAAACCTGCTGAACCAAAACCACTACATGGATCTCATGAGATTTTCACTAAAAATCTCCCTCCAAGGCAAAAAACCAAATCTGCCCCAATGCCTTCCTTGGCCTATAAAAAGAGGTTTCATTCCACTCTTAAAAACACACCAGAGCCCTCTAAACCCAAGAGAAAACACAACTCTCATTCTATCTTGCCTTACTTGTAAGCGAAGCAAGTCACAAAATCACCAAAATTGCCTTGTTGCAAGTTTCACACCAGCATCACTTCTAGCCATAAAACCACCATAAAAACCATTCACACAACTTCCAAATCATCATTAAGAGGTGTTCTAACCATTATTTTGATCAAAAACACTACAACCAAAAGTCAACTTCTCACACCCATTAGTTTGACTTTTCTGCACAAAGTGATAAAACTCACTGCCTAAAATAGTTTGAACTGCTTTGACACTTTGAACACCTTCCATTTGTGTTATACCAACTGTCTAAAACCTCAAACAATAGCTGGAACCTCATCTGCTCAAACTGTCCTCAAGATTTGCTTGTTTCTTCAAAAGGAAGTAAGCTTCATAAACTTGTTCAAAAGGAAGGATCTCTAGTTTTCTTGGCAGCTCGCTTGCTTTTGGAGGTCTACAAGAGGTAGGTGACCTCTAACTCTTGCTTTCTTCTTATGTATATGCATTATCCAAAACTGTTGGCCATGAGTTGAATATGCTTGCATTTACTGTCATAAACTCATGTTTGACATGTGAAACATATGATGCATCTGATTTTTGAGGTTTGGCATTGTTATGATAGATTATGCTTGTTGGTGTTTCATACCTGTTTATGCTGTTAGAAGGTTATAACCTATTGTGTGAAACATGATTGAAGGTATGATGACATTGTTATGTTAAAATCAACCATGTTGTCAAAAGGTTATTGTGAGGTTTGAGTTTATCAACTCATGTGCAAATAAGTGTATGACTGTCACTAGGGCAATGTGGATATGTTGTTACTTTTATGAAAGTACTACTGATTGAAATATTGGTGCATTGGGATTGATATTGTTATATTGAAATAATGATCTTTTCTGTTCTTCATGTTCAGTTTTTGTTTAATAGATGTCATTAAAGTTTTCATTGTGGATTGTCATTAGAGCTTTGTTTAGGACTGTTGCTAAAATTTGTGTTTAAACTGTCTAAATCATATTGACATGCCTTGAGTCTGTTGACTATTTTGTTTGGGGTACTTTGTCTTTGACCTGGTGTTACTTAGTGCTAGGTTGGTTTATGTTATGGTTTCCATCTAAGGGGTTTTGATTAGAACTAAGGTTGAATAGCCAATTTCTTACTGTCATGAGTGTGTGTTCACATAATTTTGTGGCTACACCTATAGGGGCTAAGTTTATGTCTCTGTTTGGTTGAGAGGGTTGTGACTTCACATCAGCCTGTGATTTGATTTGGATCTTGTTAGTTTTCTTTATGGCTAGGATGTTGAACTATAGTTAAGTTATTACTTACATATATTGAACCTTGTTTGCATTCTGCTTATTTGAAGAGCATGTTGTTGCTCTTATCTTCAGACAAAACTTTCTGGTTTGTTTGTATCTTAACCTGTTTTCCATAACTTTCTGGTAAAGACTATGTCTTTGTAAAGGCATAATTATTTGGATTTCATCAACAAATGTTGATTGAAACACCAAGAATTCTGTCAACATGTTTGCATTGGCTGTTCAGTTCATTATGCAAATATGTTTGCCTTTGTTGAGATGATTCACATGGACGATCAACATTGTCTTGGCACATAGCTGTTTTGTCTCTTTATCACTTTGGTCTATGTAAATTTTGGAACTATGATGGTTTGTGTTTGACAAATTGGTGATTGGTTGAATTAATGAGAATGTTGACATGGATGAGCACCAAGACTTGTTACTGCTTCTGTTCAGTTTTTACTCATCAATTTGTTAACTTTCAAAATAATTTTGCTTGACTGTTGCTTTTGGCTTGTTGTTACAACTTGCTATTGAAGCTTTTATATTTGGAATTCCTCAATGAATATTGTTGAAACACCAAGACATTGCTGCTAGAACCACCATTGGATGTTCTTTTAGACCCTTGATGCATGATTTAAGAGTATGATGTTTAGGATTGTCCAATTTTATAAATACCAATTGTTATTAAACATATCTACATTGTTGTTAGTCAACTGTTTTAAGCATGTATGTGTGGCTTTGTGTATTGCCTTGTCTGGTCAGTCATGTTTGATTTCCTGTCATGAGCTGCTTGTTAGCACCATAGGTCTTTGTTTTGGTTATTCATGTCAAGACTTGTCATGATACAATGCAACAAGCCAACTGCTATAGCTTGACATTCCCCCCAAACTTCAAGTCTTTGCTGGCAGTATTGTTTTAGAATTTCATAGGTGATTAATCCAACTTGCACTAAACTCTTGACAGGATGAGTTTGTATTGTTTAATGTTGTGGCCTTGCTGTTTTGGATTGTGTTCACATCATGTTCATAATTGGTAACTCATATTATTTTCTTGTTCAAGATCACTGTTGAGTGAAATTCTTGTTAGAACTTCCTCAATATCATATCACAAGTTTTCTCAAACCCTTGTTTAATCTTAATTGCATCAGTTTTAATCATTGACCCCAAAAATGCATTTCAAGCATCTCAAAAACTCGTAAATGCACGAACCTTTGAATTTTACTGTATGAACATCATTTCACAAAATGGTTTATACCATCTTCTTCCCTGTGAAAAAACAAGTATGAGGGATTGGAATCAAACCGTTTTTTAGTTTTCAACTTTACTTGTCTTGCAAATACCCAGAAATCACGCCTTGTTAGGTATATGTTCAACTGGGGTGTCTTGATACAATGGATGTATCTCCACCCTAGTGGTTATTTTCCATGCCTTAAGTACTTGCCACGCCCAAGGACACAGGTTCGACCCTTAGTGAGGGCAGTTTGGCATATTTTCATGATTTTTTCCTTGTTTATATGCATTTTAACTTGCCCTTTCCATATTCATTCACACGCGTGAAGTAGTTGTGTTGGCTAGGTTTTGTGTCCATGACCCCAAGGTCTTGGGTTCAAGCCTTGGGTGATACACTACTTACCTTTTAGCATTTAATTCATTTGATTTTATTTAATTGTCATTAAATTTCAAAATTCATAACTCCTTCATTTTTTATCATTTTTAAATGATTCTTTTTGACAAATTCTCGTATTAATGCGCCATTTTCATATGATGTTTAAAGAATCCTAAAATATTTATTTAGGAACACTTTACATCATGAGAAAATGGCGTTTCGTTTTAGGGTTTTCACCTTCTTACTTTTCCTCTCTCATTTCCAACTTTAATTTCATTCTCTTTTGAGTTTTATTTTAAAGTTATGATTTTGGCTTGTTAGCATCCTTGTGTACTTGAGTTTGACTTAAAATACTTGCTTGTAAGCATTTGTGTTTAATCATCATTAAGACTTGAAAGTTTTCTTCCATGAAGTTTTGAACTTCTCACTTACATTTGTTGTGACATTGCTTGTTTAGGCCTGATGTTTGTAAGTATACATGACATCTTGTAAGCCCTAGGAAGACCACATTTTTTTCAAGATACTTCTTCATCCTTGTTAAGATCCCCTTCCATCTTTGTTAAGAAATATCCCCGTCTTTGTTAAGATGTGCCATTGGTTTTTACCTATCATCTCTAAGTCTTGAAAGAACTTCCCCCTTCATGATATTGTAATATCTTAAGGTTTGCTTTGGTCGTGACCATTTATCTTGATTCAAATAATTGATATCGTAATATCTTAATGTTTTTTTTGGTCATAACCATTTACTTTGATTGAAATCATTGATATCGTAACATCTTAATTGTTTTCTTTAGTCGTAACCATTTACCTTGATTGAAATCATTAATATTGTAATATCTTGATACTTGCTTTGGTCGTAACCATTTATCTTTATTAAAATCATGATATTGTAATATCTTGGTGCTTGCTTATTCTTGGTTGTAACCATATCTCTCGTATTCATCATATTTGAATGATAATTACTTTGTTAAGTTTATTTCCCCAAGTGATGAAACTCTTTAATTTTCATCCAAGTTGGCTCATCTTTTCCATTCCAAAGGAAAGTCCTCTGTTGACCTTTTGGGTCATACATAGCTCTTTAACCTCATAGGTATGGATAGAACCTTCCTCCTTCCTTTTGGTCTGGGTAGAACCAATTGGTCCGCATTCTTTAGTTCGAGCCTGAACTACGGCCGCTCTGATTTCTCATTGGATAATGAGAATAAGTAGGCACAAGATGCGATGTCTTGACGAACAACCTTCCTTTTGGTCTGGATAGAACCAATTGGTCTTACAACATAGAGTTAGGTAGAGTTTGGTTAACTCTATGTAAGAATCATGGAGATGATTACTTACTTCCCTTTCTTGAGTGTTCAATATAAATCTAGAGAGTTTTCTTAAACTCTACACAAGCATTGTTATGTTTGTTCCCCTTTGAACCTTGATCATAATCAAGTGTTCTTTATCCCTAGTGAGGTGAACTACAATTGCTCTGATTCTATCCTAGTAAGGATACGTAGGCAGAGGATGCGATATCTTTGTGAGCAAACTTAGAAACCATCCTTAGGTCATTTACCTTAACCTTATACCCAATCCCAAAACCATAAGCAAACATTTAGCAAGTATTAGCATACAAACAAACAAAAGGTTCCTGTAGAGTACTACAGATGTTTAGGATGTGAAATACCTACCCTAGGCATAACCAACCTCCGATCCCCGAATCTTTTAGCTTTGTTGTTACATCATGCAAAAGGGTTTTTCTTTCTTTAACCTTTCCTTTGGATAAATCAAAGTCCGGTTGTGAATTTTAAGAATTAAGATTCAAGTTAATCAATAGCTTGGTATCACGATTCTCACCGCAACACTTTCCCATTTGGCAAGCATCACAAAGGTGATCCTTGGTAAACTTTATTTTGGACAGACCTAAGACTAGATCTTTTAAGACTACGTTGTTAAGCAAGTCAAAGTTGACATGTGCTAAACGTCTATGCCATAACCATGAGTCTTCACTCATTGTCATGAGACATTTGTCACTTATCACTTGTCAAATATACTTCATTCAAGTCTAGCATATAGACATTGTTTACTCTTAGGCCATTAAACACACTCTTCATTTCATCATTATGCACAATTTTGCAACATTCTTTTGAAAACGATACATTATATCCTTTGTCGCATAATTGGCTAATGCTAATGAGATTATGTTTAAGACCCTCGACAAGCAATACATCAGATATAGTAGTGGAAGAAGGGTTACCTACACTACCTTTACCAAGTATTGCACCGTGGTTGTTATCTCCATAGGTTACATACCCCTTCTTCTTTGCCACGAAGTCAATGAAGAGAGATATGTCTCCTGTCATGTGTCTTGAGCAGCCACTATCAAGAACCCATCTTCTCTCGGTGGTCTCAAGACGTTGTACCTATGAAAAAACAATTAACAAGAGGAGGTACCCAATGGCTTATTGGGTCCTAAGTCGTGAGTGACAAAATGGTCGCATTTAGGCAACTATTGATAAATGCCTTTAGGAACCATAAATCTCCTAAACCGACACTTAGCAATGGAATGGTCTTTCTTGCAACAATATAGACATGAAAAGTTAACTTTTGAATTACCTTTGCTATCGTATCTCTTACAACATATTTGTATTTTTGATATGGATTAACCATACTCTTTCTAAAATCAAATTTATCGACGGCAAAAGTAATTTAGGGCTCTAGAGCCTTGTTAAGTTTGGCATTTAGGTTTCTAACTTCATTTTGCCAAATGTAACAAGTGTCACACCCAAAGTTAACTATTCTACTTAGATCCTCACATCCCGCTTTAGTACTTTCCACTATGGAAGCTTTAAGTGCCTCAAGTTTCTTTTCGGGATCTTGAATCTTTTGCTCTAAGTGAGCAAAAATTTGATTATTTGAGGTAAGCCTTTTAAAGGCTTCTTTTGCTTCACAATGCAAAATATTAAACGCAGTTTGTAATTCAAAATGAGACATGTTAGAAGAGTTTTCATATTTAGCATGTCGTACCTATTTTTTCTTATTCTTTTGGTGAGTGGAAAGACACAAGTTTACAGATTCATCTTCATCACTTGAGCTTTTATCCTCGGAGGAATCTCTATCGCTTTCTCAAGCTATATATGCTCTACTCGGCTTTGATTGCTTATTATGTGATCTATTTGATTCCTTTTCTTTGCCCTTTTTGTTTAAAGGACAATCTGGTTTATAATGTCCGGTCTTCCCGCATGTGTGACATGACCCTCTTGTTTTGTTCCCCTTGGTTTCATCATTTCTAGAGTGCCTAGATTGTTTCCGGAAGTTGACAAGATTCTTCTCGGAGTGTTGGATGCCATTCTCTCTAACATAACAGTTGTAACACTTTACGAACAACCCCATGTCCTCACTCTTGTCGTCTTCTTCGTCGTCACTCGATGTGTAATCACTATGCTGAACCGTTACTAGAAGACCGGATATGCGTCTATAATGAACCGTTACTAGAAGACCGGATATGCGTCTAGCCTTTGGAAATTGATAATGAGAAATGAGCAATGAGAACCAGTACGCTAGTCACACTATCAATTGATTTATATCACTACTTAGTATGACTAGTTCCAATGCCTTAATATGCCAACAAAATAATTGGACAACACAAGAGAATTTTGGTTCAGACAATTTATCAAATACTTGATGTGCAGAGCACTCCAAGTGATTTTAGCCTTGAGTAAGTAGCACTAGTTTCCTTGTACAATAAACTATTGTACTATAGTTAAAATTCCTTCAGCACTTACTCAACAGTCCTTAATTTGATATTATTGTTTGAACTAAATTCACGCAAATCTTAAGCAAAATGAAAATGCGGAAAGTAAAAGGCACAAAGATTTGTTGAGGCAGTTCCCCCGCCATCCTTGCTTCGGGGTACGTTTGCCCTCAATTCTAATAGAATTGAGCTCGTATAATATAAATGTAACCTGTTGTTGAATCGTTTATACAAGAATAGACAAGAAAATGTACAAACAAACTCCCTTGTTGTTGAAGATGTTTTCTCTTCTTGTCCCTTGATTTGAGTCGAATCAAGTCCTTCGATTGCTTGTGGATGAACCTCCGATTACAGCTCCTTGGTTAACAACCTTGCATTTTCAAACCCCAGCCCAGCTAATATCAAACACTTGCCAATCGAACCCGAACCTCTCCTACACAATTCACCGATTCCCGCTACTAGATCGACGGAACCCACCGCTCCTCGATCACCTTCGCTCAGCTGAATATATGCTGAGACGATTCGTACCAAAAACCCCCAAATTCAGTGAATCTTGGAGGACGAAACACTCAAGGAGTTATTCAAGAAAAACCTGCCAAAAACTCAACCCGAACAAGATTCCCAATCAACGGCTTCAGACTTTATCACTTCAAATAAACCATAATGCACAACAAAGATTATTGTGTGTGATTGTTGTGGTATGAATTGTAGAAGATGAAGATGATGAGAACTAATGGCACCTCTTTCACTTTTCTTGTTTTGCAATTGATTCAATTGATGTTGATGAAAATGAGCAACTTTCTATTTATAGTATGCCAAAAATTAACAGACAAAACCACTTTTCGAAATAAGTGGAAAGACCAAAACTATGCAGAAAAGCAGCGAGCGGTCGACCATACAAAAAAGGAGTGGTCGACCGGAACCCCCCAGACAGAAAAAATTAAGCAAAGTAACAGGCTATGCGTCGACCAAACCAGGACCATGCGTCGATGCAAAGTTTGTATTTTTAGATAAATAGAAATGTTGTCAGTATGCGTCGACCGGAGATCGGCGTGCACCAACCCGTGGGAAATGCACTTTGTAGACACCTTTTATGAGTCAACCGGAGCAGATGAGTGGTTGACTCAAAGACCTGATATACAAAAATGCCAAATTTGTTATTTTTTACTCTTCTAGATGCGACCTTTAACATACCAAAGATGTTTAACTCATATGATGACACTCAATGCAATACTCAAGATGTTTGATGCAAGCAAGTGAAATATATAGGACAAGGTAATCACTTCTTCCATGCGATTGCGTTTTGACATCATTGGAACACATATGTATAGTATATGAGACATTTCCCTCACACCTTCTGATGGAAACATTCTTCATGACAAGTCTTTGTCCTGATGCTGATATCTTGAAAATGGTTGAACATCTTTTCCTTCTTGTCGAGTGATTTGTCTTCATCAAAGCATAAGTTGATCCTTGAGAATATTGATTTCACAACTTGGTTTGCCAAAGGCCCTAACCCTGATAGGGGGAAAACACGACAAAGAGCTTTCCCCAAAGAGCAGGCCACTGTGATGCAGGCTCGATATAAACTCTGTCAGCATCCCAAAGGCCCAGGGTGCTGGAATTGTGAAACTAGGCATATATTGCCCCCTAATTCCTGCCACCATAGGCCTAGGTTCAGGCTGACGTGACATCATGACAGGCCCACCATGAGCCATCGAAACCGTAGACACAGCGTCAACGCCAATATCAGTTGTTTGAGTCACAACGACATTTCCCTCTGAAGACGGTTCTTCGCTTAGACGTGGTATCACCGTCTTACCACTGCGCAAATGCATAGACCCAAACCGACGTGTCCCGCCGAGTGTGCCAATTTGTTCGCACGCAGTTTTCGCGCCAACAACCTCTGACCTCCTAACACAGGTTTACTTGCGGGACCGGCCAAACGAGTCCCAGAACACTGGTTTGTGATGTATGGGAAAATGGTGGAATGGTGTTGTTTGGAATAGGCTGAAGATTACTTCTAGCAAAGACTGTAAAATTTAAATAAAGATGAATGTGTAAACAAAAGAGTAAAAAAAAACAAAACAAGACACTTTAAAGTTAATGATATAATTTGCTTATTAATAAGAAAGATGGACACGATCATACATTTTGCAGGAATGAAAAAACTCTTTTATCTTAACGCTTGGTACTCAGAGTGTTTTTTCCCTTACAATGTTACAAAAATACGCCCTCTAAAATGAAACTGGGTAATGTCTTAAATAAGGAAATAAAATAATTGCCATGTTGAAGTTGGTGGTGCCACGTGTTCGTCCACCACTTTTGTAACCTCCCACGTTCTCAGATTTCAAATATGTTTCCTGCTCGAATATTTTTCTTCCTTGCATTGGCTTCTCTGTCTGTCAGTCGATCCTGTCGATTGACACCGCCTGAGTCGACCCAACAACCCTCTTCTACCGACGTCGACTCACCTCATTTTCTTCACCATCTTTCCCAGCATGTCGACCCGCTAGCCAGTCTTTGTGTCACCTCTCTTTAGTCGAAATTTCCAGCCAACAGATACACACTCCACCGTCCAAGAAACACGTCCAAAGACACTAACTTGAAACAACCACAAGTCCTAAACAATGTCCTAACACTTTGTCAAACCTTGTCCATTCTATCTGGTAAAATCTGAAGCATAGTCTCAATTCCATTCAATGAGCCTAAATAATACTCCTTTCATCCATAAGTAAAAACAACTTACCAAAGATGCTAAGACATTTCTTTAAACATCTCCTAGTTAACAACAGCGACTCCCATGAGCCTTATCTCATTCTGCAAAGAAAAATAAATTCTCCTAGATAAGAACAAGGATTCTTAGAACACTCCCATGAAGCTTGTACAATGTTGATTCAAACCATTGACACCCCAGCGGTAGAACCAAGTCTATACTGTCAAGTCCACCAGTAATACAATGTCACGACATCTTGTCTGACATTACACCCTCACCTGAGGAACAAAACCACAAACTTCTTGAAACCTCAAACAATCTTGATAAATAACTGCAACAATAGATCCTAGATAGAAGGATAACCCTCTATCAAGGATAACATGTTCTCCTTTGTCATAAGAACACCTTAACGTGAATGGAAAACATAAGACTTATCTTCACGTCTTCAAGAGTTCACTCCTTGTTCAACACACTTGCTGAACGTATTCACTTATTGCTTGATCCATAAGAAATCTGTGTACCACAATAGTACACCCATCAGACAGAAACGCCCCTTATCTTTTATAAAAGATGCTCATTTCAGCAAGAAACACCCAAAATCACCACACGATATCTCATGACCAACTCCATGCTCATACGGTCATAAAGTACAAGGATTACCATCCTTGTACTATAACTAACGAACTCTTGGGTTGAGACCAAAATCACCATTGATCCCTCTCGTCCTGAACCCATCCATACCATGTAAAAATCCACCTTGAATTTTACAGCCATAAATATCCATGTTCCTTGAGAAAAAATTCAATTGAATATAGAATCCTTCACACTCCTCAAAGAGACATATAGAGCCTCTTAGTTTGTTAGTTATGCCAAATTTCATTCACACTTGAAGGACATCAGATACATGCTCCAGAAATCTTCAACTTACTTGCTTCACAAGCACCAAACTGATCCACTTCTTTTAAGAGTTACTTGCAACAGAAGAAACCACTTCTCCACAAGCATTCTAACCTCAGCATGAGTCAAAGAACTAGATAGACACCCCATAATCCAAGACAGTCTTCACTTCATCATTCTCTCGTATGATAAGTTAGGACACTTCTAGTTCAACTGGTGAATATGAGCTTCCATAATCGGAACCCCAAGTTTAGAAGACAAGATGATGTTCTAACATCAGTTAGGACATCCTAATCATATCACAGGCACCATACACAATCGTTCTTGATACAATAACCATTTTGGCTTACTATCTGCATAGTAATCCAATCTGAAAATCTTCAAAGAACACAACTCTACCAGCTTGATCAACAAATCCAGATAACATAGAGAGAATTAAACTCTCATACTTCTCCCAAAAGAAGGCACTCATCCTTAATCAACTTAGGGCTTCTACCACAAGCTCCAAGACATGAACAGAACCATAACCTCCTTTGGTCTTCAAACAACTACCCTTTTGCACAAGAGTAATTTTCTCTAAGCACGTTTCTTGAATAACCAAATTCCATTGTTTGGTTAACTTAGCTTCCTTCAGAGTTCCAGAAAATCTTCTGATCCTCCAATGAAACCTGATCTTTAAGTTACATATCCTACTTGCTTCATAGCAAGGTATCTTAGATACACCAAGACTTGGACCCGTAACATCTACTCCTTCTCGCAGCTCCCGCAAACTGCATGAGATAGACCTTTTTGAAGCATTAATTCCACTTATTTCTGAGAAGATAAACTTATCTTACGATGATGCACCACAACATCAACTAAGACCCTGAAGTTGCTGCTTGATGTCACAACATCTGATCAGACATCCAGCCTGAGAGTTCAGTCCTTCATTCTGCCACTTAGGAGAACCTCCTCCCTATAATAGAACAAGAGTTCCATGCTCACATAGACTTGAGTAATGATATCAAGTTTGAGTAGACAACCTCCATCCTGCATTTCTGTACAAACACCTTGAAGGGTATTTGCTTTAAGAACTCGTCTTCAGAGAAACCAAATATGCCAAAGCTTGATTCTTAAGAAACGTTTAGTCAAACAAGATCTTTACAAAAGGAATCCTGCTTTCCTTAAGTAGAAACTTCTTCAGAAAGTCAGAGATAACTGCCACTTATCCTTGACCTCCAAGATGAGCAAGATCACATGCTCCTATGCACCTAGAACAAAAATAAACTGACCCAAGCAGTGCTATCATCAACACCATATTCTAGACAACTTTCTTGTTAGGAAATTTCTAGATAAAGATCAATTGCTTCTAGTAGAAACTGGAACAGACCTGCTGCACTCAAATACTCCTAGATCAGAAATAAACTGATCCAAGAAAAACATCTTCATCTTCACTTCCACCAGCACTACATTCTAGCCTAGTTTCTTTCCAAAAAAACTTTCTAGTCAGATTACGTGCCTTTGCAACACCAGAATAAAGACAGATCCTACCACACACGTGTATGGTACTAAGATCATTAGCTACATCTCCTTTGCTCTAGTGATTCACTCCTTGAATCAACAGAATTCTGCCCATACTCCACTGTCAAGATGTTTCAACATTTGATAGAACATCAGTTCTTTATCTTGACTGTACCCATTCTCCAAAGAACAAATTCTTGAGCAGATGCAACTAGAGATGTTGCACTTTCTGATGTACCAACTTGTCATTGTCACACCCTAATTTTTGACCATAAAATCCCACCTCGTTTTGTGTTTTTTTATTGTTATTTGACTTTAATTCAATGTTTATGTTTTTGCGACTAACCTACTTGTGCAGATGCAGTAATTTCGAGTGGAGATAGTACTCATTTTCACGGTCGATCATTCATATGTAACTAACTTTTTTTAGTCGTTTCGTTCGCATTTTGTGAAGTTAGGTCTGTTGATGAAGAGCTCTTGAAGTCTGGGAGGTTGTTTCAGAGTTTAGTCTGATGAGAACAAGATATGGCCTCACGTTGATGCCAAGCGGGGTCATTACTGAAAGCAGGGCGCCATATCAAAGTTGAGAATCCATCATGCAAGAATTCTTTTTACAAGTACCAAGAGTTTCCCTTTGACATCGTGTCCAGGAGTAAAATATAAAGTTCAAGCCCAAGTTATTTATTCAAACTTCATATGTTAAGAATCATTCTCACGATAAAAGTTCACCTAAGTTCAAAATGTTGTCACAATACTCAAGGGCTCATCAACATCAAAAAATAACAAGCCAATTTCCATCTTTTTTTTAAATCCAACCAAGTCTCCATTATCAATTTCATTGTGTACACTATGTTTGAACAAATTTTGAAGGGGGAATGATTCGCGTAACAGAGTTTACATCAAAGACTTGACTTAATACATGGTGATGATCTTTCTTTGGGGTTACAATATTAACATCACCGAGTTTTATTGGATAGTTCCCTATGAATACAGTAACATGGATGCAAACTAAGTCCAATCCAAGATCTAATGCGCAGTACTCAAAAAGAGTTCACCATATTTGTTCGAACACACATACAAGGTTACAATTACAATTTTCAAAGTATAATCTAACAACAAGCTGACAGTGACGAAACAAGAAATCAGGACAGTGATAGTCCGCTACAAAACACGATTTGATTCTAAAGCACGCAATCTTCACGGTTCACCGCCAATTATGTTGCACCGTACGAGTTCGTCTTCTAGAAGTGCAGAACTTGTGTCCTCAGGAGGAGAATCTGAAACAAAGTTGTAAACTGTAAGAATTAGAATTTCAAAGATCCAGCTGAGAAGTTTCCTCCTGAAGTTAATGATGCTGCGAACATTAGACAAGTGTGCTTACCGATTGGTCTTGATTCAGATGAAAATCACTATCCGGATTCAAAAGAAGCAGATGGCACTTCAATTTGGTGTCTTGGCCAAAGCACTGAATGCTGCAAGCAATGGGATAAGTTTATCAGGACAACATTGTCGCAAGCGTCGCAGTTTTGAAAAAAGCTCACTGATGATTGGAAGGTACAAGCTACAAAGTTATCCCCTTATGAGCCACTTAGTGATATTCTAAAGAATTTTAGGCAAAATAATGAGGAAGCGTTAGCCCCTGAGACCGACGCTGCTCGACTCGTCAAGGATGCAGTGCTTCTGTTTTGTACCCCAACATGGAATCTGTGGATTTCAATAACTCTCTGTACTTTTCAACTCTTGGTTCTGAGCACTAGGAGAGCATTTTGCACTACTGGCAGCTGATGGCATCAGATACGATTTTCTCTCCAACTCACGGCATCTACAAAAGTGCAGCAGACAAAGGAATAAGGAACCATTTTCTCTATCTTTTTGGTGAAGTTCCAGTGATCATCTCGTAACTGAAGCCTCCGCACGTATCGAATAATATTGAACAAGTCACAAGGAAAACTAATACTTCTTGTCGTGAAGGATGCTTTTAGCATTATCCAAGAGACCCCAAGCCGAGAATTTCTCCTTCGAGTTTCACACCTGGATATACAAAGCGATGGTTAAGGACTTATTAAAACCAGCAGGACATAACTTAATTTTCAGAGAGATGCTCAGTGGTATACATGTGACAATTACTGATGTCCGGTCCCGCCGCCTTTAACTTCCAAAGATCACGTCCGACCACCTATTTAAATCTACAAGAATTTGATGTATCAGTGGAGTATTCAAAGAACAACAGCAGGGGCAGTCACTACTTCAATAAGTAACATGTTTTGAACAACTCAAGAACAGTTTCAGACAGCACCATTGCAAATTCAAATGTGACCTGTACAACCAACAACACAGATTCTTAAACCAAAGAGGCGAGTCTCCATTGCTACACTCCGTCCCGATCCAACGTCTGAAATGGCTACCGGGGAAGCAGTGCATCAATAATGAGGAGCCAAAGGGGTCGGTATTCAATTTGTTCGTCCCATTGACTGCAACGAGAATATCAGTTGATACAACACCTATACAACCTGTTAGATGCAGAAGTAAATTTATAGGCAGTCATAACAGGGAGCAAACTTTGGATTATCTTCACCAGCTGTGCCTGCCAAAGTTTTCAACTCTCAAAGGAATGCCAATTTTCCCCAACAACTTTGTCATGTCCTGTTCAAGCTATAAAGCCAATAAAGCAACTTGCAGAGAACAATGTCCAAAGATCAATATATTATCCAAACAGAGGCATAAAGGTATCAATCCAAAAAAGGTGAAACTTGACCTCAAAGCTATACTATCAAAACCTGTAGTATGCGCTACTATTAGCCAAGTTTATGTAGCCATATCTACGTCGGTCCAAAATAAGTCCAAAGGAGGTTGAGGCTTGCGAACAGACAACCCAGAAGAAACGACTGAGGACCTACAACGAACGCTCAACTTGGTTTGCAGCCACTCTTTTACAGCTTGGTTCCATACCTTCTTCAGATATTGCTCATTCCTAACACCAAAGAAACAGAGATAATAAGCCATTGAATTTACTTAAAGGAATTTTCCAAAATTCAGGACTGCTACTAACACTGAAGCTTTGGGCTCACCAGTTCCATTACCGTAACTACGTTGGGCCGCTAGTTTCCCTTGGCCCGAAATCAATTGCTATTCACCCCTGCCAATTGACAATTCAGAGTTATTAAAACCATTGAGGAATATACCAGTTTGGGGAAAGATTCAAGACAGCTAGCAAATCCAGAACATTGAATCATAACATTAAACGTGATTGGCAAAATATCACAGATTGAGATTTTCATTAACAAGTATCATTACAATCAGACGAAAAGGGAAAGATTTCAAATTTTTTGTATGAACTAAAATGGAAAATCCAAATCAAGTAATCATGGCATTTAATCAGAATTTCAAGCAAAGAGATCTCATACGAAGCCTATAAAAGGGGGAATTTGAGACAAGAAAGGGGACGTTGGAGAGAGGAATTCGTAATCACCACAAGAAAAAAAAACCTAAGTTTTGTAATCCAAAAGATTGAAGGAGAAAGCTTATCTGTTTCAACCATCGAAGTCTTGGAGCCATTATCACCCAAGTCGTCGCCGTCTCTAATCCGCCGTCATCCCAACTCGGTAAACTATCGATCCATGTTGAGATTATTGAACTTTTGATACTTTCTGTTTGTGTTTCAGCTTCAAGAAATGGCGAAAACATTGAAGGGATGAAGGAGAATGAAAGCGATCGGGGAAGTGGAGAGAAGAGGCCGAGCGATGTTAGGGATGTCTGGGGAATCTAGGGTTTCTGTTTCGTTTTTTTGTATTTTTTAACTTGTAATCATATATGTAGCACACGCACTACACCATACACCTGCACACACTCATGCGCCCTAATCAATCCCATAATCAGGTTTTTTTAATTTAATTAACCTCAATCAACCTTTTATAAAATTAACTAATATTTTTTAATTAATTTAACCTTTTAATCAACTTTTATTTAATTTACCTTTTTATAATATTTATTCATCTTTTTTAGTCTATTGTAGTAATAATTAAATTTCATTTGCCCTTTTATTTAGTAAAAAAATCATTTTATATTTAAAATAACTTTAAAAATAATAATAATTAATAAACTTCTTTTTTAATTTCAATTAACTTTATCCTTCATAATAATAAACTAGAATCCTTTTGTTTAATAAATATTTTGCAAAGACTTTTTATTTAAAACCTTTCCATTTAATTGAACTATAATTCAAAAACTTTTTACTAATTAAAATCAACCAATTCGTAATTTAATTTCATAATTAAAATTAAGACACCTTTTAACTAAAATCGATGCAACTTTTCTCCCTAAAACCTGTCGCTAATAAATAAGTTAATTCAACATTACTCGTAAAATAATCCCGTCTAAAATCAATCAACATCGTAATGCAATTAGTCGAGCACGCTTACACCTCACATTCACTCCCACACACTTCAGCGCTTTCATGCGTCCGTGTATGCCTTATCTATCTGCCTTTACTTATTCGCAACTTTATATTTTTGCATTTATGTTATTGCATCACATTCCGTCCAAAGGAAGAATCTGCACATGATTTAAACCACCATTCGTATGCACCTACATTTGCATCATTCTCCCACTTGATCCTTGATCTCATTCAAGTCGATCTTCTAAGTTAGATCCTACCCCATAGGAAGGACCTGTATCTTTACAACTTAGACAAACACATTCAACAACTCAATACAATTATTCAAACATTAGAGAAAGATGTTAATCATCTTAAGCGAGATAGAATCTCCACCCCACAACAAATACAATCTCTTACACTTGTGGCGACTAAATCTCTCTTAAAATGACAACTCATCTTTTCTCCTAAAACCAATCAATCAACTACCCTAAACCCGTAGGAACTTTGACCACAATCAAAGAACTCCTCAAACCCTTTAGGGGAACTACAGATACTCTGATTCCACTCCCGTAAGGATATGTAGGCATAAGATGCAATATCTTATCGAGTATACTTAGAAATAAACCCCTAGGTCTTTCAACCATTAAGCAGATAAACCTTAGCAATAAACAACATAAAAACAAGAGGTTCTTGTAGAGTACTGTCGCACCTCGAAAAATCACGGGGACATTTCGAAAATACGACCCTCGCGCGAAAGGCGCCGAAATGCGGTTCGACAGAGTCGCCACCGAACTTTATTTTTCCCGAATAAACGGGAGAGGAAAATATCGAGAAAACCTCTTAAACGAAAGGATAGGAACAGGGCTGTTGCAACCAAGTTCCGGGTTCGGGAGTCGGTTACGTGAGGGGAAGGTATTAGCACCCCTCACGTCCGTCGTACTCGACGGGAACCTCTTAAGGTAATTGTGGGGAGTGTTGTTTAGGTTTACTTGTTTTCTTCTCGTTGATACAGGTAGAATTGGTAAGGTAAAAGGTTAAAGACGCAAAGGAGAGATGGGTTGTTAGAAGATAGGGTGCTCGCCAAGGATTGGGGCCCTTGTGCCTACGTATGCTCATTCGGACGAGAACGAGAAATCAGAGCGTCGTAGTTCGACTACGGGAAAGAATGGGGGGAAACGGAAGATGGGTAGAAGTGTGCTCGCCAAGATCATCGCAATCTTGTGCCTACGTATCTTATATTCAAGAATGAATAAAGAATCAGAGCGTCCGTAGTTCGTGGAGACGACCACGAAAATTATGAGGTTGAATAGGTTGGAAGTTGAGTTGAGAGACGAAAGAGTGACTGACAAACAACCTAAGGGCGTGCCTCAAGAGCTTGTCACTCAAGAATTCAAGGAATGCGAGATCCCAAGAACTCAGTTCTTTCGGAAATTAGGTTGAATGAGTTGAAGATAAGAGTTGGATATTTTGAAAACGAAAGAATGAACTAATAACAACTCGGGGGCGCGCCCAAGAGTTACTCGTTCGAATATTCAAAGAATGCTAGATTCTAAGAATATCCCTCTTTCGTAAGTTTAAAAAACGTTTGTGAAAAGATTGAATCGAAAATGGAATGTGAGGTAAAAAGGAAGTTGTTTTGAACTGGTTCGACGACGAGTCGAGGACTTGATCGAAGATGGAACCGACTTGACGACGTGTCAAGTGTTAGGATTGTGAGAAACAATATTAGTCCCTGAGGGTGCTCCTAATATCGAGACCACGAGGAATTATGAATGAAATGGGTTGCGAATGCGGATGAGCAATCGACTCAGGAGAATATTGAGAATGATTGAGTTTGAAAAAAGGTCGAAAGGTTGAGTGAATAACAACCCAAAGGGCGTGCCCCGAGAGCTATTCACTCGAAAATTCAAGGAATGCTAGACTCCAAGAACCTCCTTCTTTCGAAGTGTGAATCGAAAAAGATATTTAAAAAGGTCGAAAGATTGAATGAATAATAACTCAAAGGGCGTGCCTCGAGAATCATTCACTCGAAAATTCAAGGAATGCTAGACTCCAAGAACCTCCTTCTTTCGAAGTTTGATCGAGAAAATGTTTTAAAAGATAATTTGAAGTGTAAGTGAAATAGTCTCGACTAAAATTATCATCTATCAATAATTTGACCGATAATAATTATTAAAGTCATCATTGACTAGAGAATAAGAAAAAGTGGATAAAAACGAAAATGGAAGTTTTTTGAAAAAAAGATTGGTCTCGGGTTTGTTATTATTTGTCAATAATTTGACAAACTATAACTCGGGGTATCGTCATTGACCAAAAAGGATGAAAATGAAATTAAAATGAAAGTAATAACATCATGATGTTAAATAAAAACTCAATAAAAAATTGGCTAAAACATTTACAACAATTTTAAAACTCTAAATAAAAATTAAAGGAAAATAAGGTGAGAAAATTTGGAAGGAGATGAGGAATCATTTGGGCCCTTCAAGGCCCATCATCCTAAAAGTGTTTGGTAAAAACAGAAGGGTGTGGATGTCTGCCTATGGTGCAGAAAGCATTCGGGCTTTAGAGCCCAATGTCCACCCTGTGGTCTCTTTTCCAGCAATGTTTGCATAAAAATAAATAAATAAATAAATAAAGGACAACACGGTGAAGATCTTCGCCCTCCGTCACCGTTTGCTAATGTCATTCAAAAGGAAATGGTGATTTGGTGCTTAATCAGAAACAACACATTCAGCCTTCAGCTTACAATCCAACAAATAGCGATGAACACGACGTGTCTTTCACCTCTCTCACCGTTTTCGCGAATTGGGAATATCAGCCTCAGAACACAAGTACGGCTCGCTTCTTCCAAACCCCCTCAATCTCGTCTCAACTTCCGCTCAGATCCGCTCGGGTACGAACATCTTCTCCTCCCAATCTCTTTAGATTTGTTCTGTGACAAAGGTTATTCAAACAGGCTTGAGTCTCGAAATGGGATTTAGGATTTATGTGGTGACTTGTGTTTAAAATGGTAGATCGATGGAGAAGATTCTATGGAGCAAAGAAAGTTGGTGAAGATTCAAGAATATTATAGATTGGGGAAGGAATTTGGCTTTTATTGGTTGAATGTTATGGTTGGGTTTGAAGAAGGGGTTTTGGATTTATGGTTTTAGGATTATTGTTGTTGAAGGTTGGAGGTGAGATTGAGGGATAACGAAGAGGTTTTATTGGTCTTTACGGGTGTCTGTTTTGGTAGTCATTGGAAGAGGAAGGCGTTGAGCTTGAAGGTTCAATGGAGGGTTTCTTTGAAGATATGATTTTCTGTGTTTTTTGTTAAGAGAGATTTCTATGTTTCGTGGTTTGAAAGTTGTGTTCCGAGCGATAACGGATTTCTGTTTTCAAAGTGAAGTTGAGGGATAACGAAGTAGGGTTATTGAAGGGTTGCAAGCTTGTTGGTGAAATCGTTTATTCGAAGGTGTTGGCTTGTTAAGGTTGGGAATTCGATTTGAGGAAGAAGGACCTTTTTAGGCTGAAATGTTGTTGGTTGAGTATTATGGTTGGGTTTGAAGAAGGGAAAAATCAGCGAATCTTGTTTGAAGATTTTAGAGAGGGTTTTTAAGGTATGGATTTGGTTATGGGAAGAAAAGAGGATTTGGAGCTGGAGGTTGTCTTGAAGGAGAATCGAGGGAAGAGTTGAAGGTTTTGGTTTGGTGGTTTCAAGAGTGGGGACTGAAGGTTGTGTTGTTGTTCTATCAACTCTGGTTTTTCAGCAGAAGAAGAAAAAACAGGTTCTATTATTGCATTCTTTTGCTCTGTTGTATTTAGAAAAATTTATGTTGTGAAAGATGATGAGGGTGAGACAGGATTTTTGAAGTTGGAAGAGTCCTTCTTGGATGAAGAAGAATCAACTTTCTTTGTATGGATTATATTGGTTCGATGAGGAAGATTGATGAAGTGAATGGCTTGAGTGAGGTTCTGTAGAGAGGTTTATTGTTGAAGTTCTTGAAGGAATGTTGGAAGGCTGGAGAAATGTTGAGAGGTGATTTGAGGTGTAGAAAGGGTATAAGGAATTGAAAGGAAAATTTAGGTTGATGTAGGAATATCGATTTGGAGCAATTCTCGCAGCCTTTGTTGTTTTTTTTTCAATGAGTATGGGTTCTCTTTTATAACGTGAGTGAGGGCATAACAGGGTTTTTATCTGAAATTATTGCCGTTGTTTCTTGCTGATTTTTTGTGGCTTTCATACCATTCAGTGCTGTTATAACTTGTGCATTTTATAATCGTGGTGTATGTATTTTCTGGTGCAGGATGGACCTGTCCTTTTTCTCTCAATTTGCAGGTTATTGTCTGGTGTGGAATGGTGCAAGTAGTGTAAACAAATCATGGTTGGTTGGGAATTGGTTTGTTTGAAAACCGTGCCATAGTGTACTGCTAGCAGAATCAACTCCCCTGTGTGTACGTATGAAAATGACCTGTGCATAGGCTTCAAAATTGCCATTCTTGTAATTCCTTCAATATTGATTACATTTGGTGTATTGTGGATGCCATTCATCAGTTGAGTTTTTCTCTTTGCAGGTTGTGGATTTAATTGCAACATTGCATGATTTTTACTTCATACGACATGGGCACAAAATGAAACACGGGTAATATCCATACCCTCTTCCTTGTGAGTAACGACTATGTGCTTTGTTTGAGTGTGTATTGATTGTGTAATTTTGTCCTGGTGATAGGCATGATTTTGAGGCTGGCTCGCATAGGTTGTGGCATATTTTGGACTGTGGTTGCAGGAAAATAGTGGGTGCGTGACGGTTCGAGGTGGGGTCTCTTTTCAAAACCAAAAGACGCAGCTGGCAACATAATTTCCCCTCATGGCTTTCTTGGATGACTCATGACAAATGTTGGTGGGCTATACTTCCTCCCTTTGTTTTCACCGTGGCTTGGTATTATTCCCAACAGCTACAAGGACATGTACTTTTTTGTGTATTGAAAATGAGGGGGATATGGGTTTTGCACTGTCACATTTGCAATTTTGTTTTTTCATTCTTGTGCAGGTACAGTTGGCTATGAAGGTAGGTTGGAGGAAATGGCCTGCCTTTTCCTGCACTGTCGTTTGCAGGTCCGTCCAAGAACTTATTACGTACAGTTTCACGGAGGTGGCATTAACAACCTTTTGCAAAACATACCAAACATTTTTGGTCATAATTTAATAAGGATAAGTCTCCTTTTTTTAAACTACTGCAAGTGGGTGAATTGGTGAATTGATTGCTGAGAAAAAACTGTGGTATTGCAGGTGGTGCAACACGTTGTCCTAGGTCCCATTTGTGGTTACGCTTTGCAGGATGGCTTGTGGGGTATAGAAGGCACATGGGATTAAGAAAATTTGTGGTATCACTGTCCTTTGCGTGGGGCCATCATGGAGGATTTGCCAAGAATTTGTATTTGTGTAATATGGGCTCATCTAGATTGGGTTTTTAATGAAACCTCATGAATTGCCAACCAATGCTGATGTAATATTGATAAATGGACTTTGTAATGCATTCTTTTCTTAGTCATGACTTGGAGTGGCAATTTAGAAATAGCACGACTCATCCTGTTGTCAAACTATTTTGATTTTGTTTCAAAGTGTAACTTTTATGATTTGTATTATAATGAATCAGGGCTTTGGGCTTTATACAAACTTTTGAATCCTTAAGTCATGAACTTTTATCATAAGACCATGTATACTTCTTGGATAATGGGTCTTGAAGCAATACTATTAGTTACACCCCATTTTACACTTGAATCATTCTTGAAGGAAGACAACCCTTGAAAATGATTACAAAGTGACTAGTAAAATCACAATACAAGTGTTTAGTTCAATGCCTCATGAGCCAATTTCCTCTCCTCTAAATTCTTATTTTGAAATGAATCTTCGAAATTAGCCACGAATCCAACCTGCAGTTTGAATGAATTAAAACCTGGTCCATCAACGAATCAATGCACTCTGACCTTTGATTTTGAAATAGATTCCCCTTCTTTGTACTCATGTAGAGATTTTGTAATTGATACATATTTTCCAATTTTCCTTAAATGACTTTTGAATGGGCTTTGAATGATAAATGGACCTCAACTTGTATCAATATTTTTGTTGCATTTCTTATGACTATATTCAAATTTCTCAACAATAGCTTTTGACTAGACTTTCCTTATTTGAAACACAATTCCCCAATTGATCCTTAAACACACGTCATTTGGATCAATACTCCCCCTAGAGTTGTGCCTGAAACAAATATTTGTCTAACTGACCAATCAAAATTTAGTCTATACCATACACCTGACTTCAAATTTTAACAGTCAGACTCAATTCAAGTTAAACCTTATGATACTCAAACAAAACCAACATATTCTTTGATTTTTCTGAATAATGCAAGCGAGTGAATATACACAATGGAGGTTGTACAAGGGTAGGACAAATTTGGGGTATGACAGATGCCCCTATCCAATTGGCTTGATACTTGTAAGATGAAATACTATGGAGTTCATTCTTTCGAAGTACGAGACAATTGGATATAAAGTAAACCCTGAATTTGTCCGAAAAGAAAAAGATGCTCGGGGGTTGGAATGCCGGATGAGGTAAACCTCTGAACCAACGGTAAATAACTGGCAAAAAGGGTTCACATCACCAAAAGGATGATGGGATGAAACACACACAGCTATTACCACCAAAAGGATGGCAAAGCAAAGCACTATCGCACGATCTATCATTAATGACCATGATATTTTCCCCACCAAAAGGGTGTCGGAGCGAGACAAGCAAAAATTCGCACAATCTATCACTAATGACCATGATAGACCCCCCACCAAAAGGATGACGGAGCGAAACACAAAACAAATCGCACAATCTATCACTAATGACCATGATAGACCCCCCACCAAAAGGATGACGGAGCGAAACACAAAGCAAATCGCACAATCTATCATTAATGACCATGATAGACCCTCACCAAAAGGATGACGGAGCGAAACACACGCCAAACAATATCGCACAATCTATCATTAATGACCATGATAGACCTTCACCAAAAGGATGACGGAGCGAAACACACGCCAAACAATATCGCACAATCTATCATTAATGACCATGATAGACCCCCCACCAAAAGGATGACGGAGCGAAACACAAATAAAATATCGCACAATCTGATATTAATGACCATGATAGACCCCCCACCAAAAGGATGACGAAACACAAAACAAATCGCACAATCTATCACTAATGACCATGATAGACCCCCCACCAAAAGGATGACGGAGCGAAACACAAAACAAATCGCATAATCTATCACTAATGACCATGATAGACCCCCCACCAAAAGGATGACGGAGCGAAACACAAAACAAACCGCACAATCTATCACTAATGACCATGATAGACCCCCCACCAAAAGGATGACGGAGCGAAACAAATAAATGATCGCACAATCTGACATCGACGAAATGTCAGACCTACCACCAAAAGGATGGTAGAGCGAAAACATAAAAGAAAGCATCGCGCAATCTGATACCGACGAAGTTCCAGACCTACCGCCAAAAGGATGGTAGAGCGAAGACGTAAAAGAAAACATCGCGCAATCTGATACCGACGAAGTATCAGACCTACCACCAAAAGGATGATAGAGCGAAAACACAAATAAAACATCGCACAATCTGATACCGACGAAGTATCAGACCTACCACCAAAAGGATGATAGAGCGAAAACACAAACAAAACAAGTCGTTATCACCAAAAGGATGATAGGACAACACAGATTTGAAGTTTACCAACATCAAAAGGATGCAGGCTAGGTTGAACTGACAAAGTTCGACTATCACCAAAAGGATGATAGTAAGGCAATTGACAACGGTCACGCTTGCTGGGTACAACTCATTGGGGAATCCCTGAGAGGAAGATTGAATTTGAAATGAGTTGACGGGGTACGCCCACCGTCTTTGCTTGGAAATCATAATTTGCTGAAATGATTTCATGGTTACGCCCATGAATTCTGAAGAGGATGCCCCTGACTGGGCTGAATTTGTCTTGATGCCTTGTCTTGCTTAACAAAGGCCGAACAACTTTGTGAGGAACGCTCACGGTTTTGCTGAAGATACCCCTGCTCGGGTTGGATCTTGCTCTGAACTTCTTGGATTTGCCCAACAAAAGGTTGAACAACTTCGTGAGGAACGCTCATGGTCTTGAATGGTATGCCCCTGGCTGGGCTTGAATGTTGATTTGCATATCTGATTAACCACAATGTTGAAATACGTCATGGGAGACGCCCATGGTCTTGAGAAAGATGCCCCTGACTGGGCTGAATCTTGCTTTGAATGACTTCGAATTTTATGGGAGAAACCCACAATTGCAGAAGATTGCCCCTGACTGGGTTGATGACTGCTTTGAAGCTTTTGAAAATCGTGGGGTAAACCTACCATCTTGCGGAAGATGCCCCCTGACTGGGCGATTGATGGTCTTGGAAATCTTCGAGATTGATCCTGGACCTTGACTTGCATATACGAATGCTGGATGATAAATGATATTCCATATGAGTGGACGTGCAAATGCAAATGCTGACGAGCGGAGATGCAAGAGCTTGGGGAAGTACGGTATGATTGGAGTATGCATATGATGCAAGATATTTATGAGATCGAAAGCGATGCGTATGATGCATATGATGCAGACGGGTAATTGGAAACGCAAGGTGGAGATGCCAGCATGGTGGACTTTTGGTAGTTGCCAATGCAGATTGAACTTCGGGTGGTGTGAGAGATTGACTTCCTCGACACACAGTTTGTTGAAGACGCCATGGTTGAAGCAGAAGACGATGCTCTAGATGCCAAGTCTGGGTACTTGGTGATTGAATTTGCTTCAGAGAAGGTTGCAACTCTGTTTGATGATCGGGACGACCTGGTCTTGCCCCAGTCTGAACTTGTAGTGGCCTGCCCCTGCTCGAGCTGTTGAGTGATTTGCCCCAGCCTGTAGGTTCTGAGGTAGTCTTGCTTTGTGACAGTCACTGAAAGTCAAGTTCTTCCTTGATTGCCCCTTGTTGAAGTGTCTTTGAATACCTAGCACTGATTTGCAATTAAAATTGTACATTCATAGATGGTGACGTTAATGCAAAGCTCGATGCAAGATTTGAAAAAAGTGTCTTTTGTTGAGGTGTCGTGATAGTGAGACGAATGGACTGCTAGCCCAAACGTTGTGCTAATTGATTGGTGCGAAAAATATATCAAGAGAAGTGACACCAATATTGATGATTAGAAATCATGTGAGGAGTCAGGTTACGCAACCTCGCGATAGCATGCTTTCAAAAGAAACCTCGCCTCAATTAGGTCTTTCGAGGGTTGTAACGTGGTCTGGTTTACGGTTATGAAACAAAAGGTTATTAGGCTCAAAGTATGATTTGTACCCACCCTTCTTCTTAATGATCTCCAGTCCTACGCTCAGTTAATCCTACACTGGTCTTGACGGTATAAACTTGATGATTCAAGGTTGGCCCGACGCGGTAGTCACCTTATTTTGGCTTTGATGGATGCCAGTGTCCCCTTGACTTGGGTGGCCACTGAATCTTATTTTATTTTTTGTTGAGGGTTTCGGGGTCCTCTTTTGATTTTGTTTTGATCCCTAACTTTTGCATGGATTGACTTCGTTTGTCAGATCCATCGGGATTGCCTTGATTTTGCCTAAGTCCCCTCTAAGGTGTCTGACTTAGCAGGCTTTTGATTTTTTCTGGATTTTGTTGTGACTGCCATAGCATGGGTCATTGATGAACAACCGTCTTCTGGATTTTGCTTGTTGATTCGAGTGTGGAATTGGATTAACCGAACACTACCCTGCCCCAGGTTGAGTGTAAAGGTTTGAATATCCGAAGGAAACTGCTACTTCTAGGCTCGAAGTGGTTTACTAGGGATTAACTCCTTATAACTCCGGTGTTTGGGGAATTGAAACAATGCCTGTACATCATTGACGAGATTCGGTCTGAAAGCATACGATTTGCAATTATGGGTATCTCGTTTTCATCATCCTCCCTCAAATCATGCTAAACAACAATGAATAGAGTGGAGTGAATAAATGTGTCGGTGATAAGTGAAAATGAGTGAATACGACATAACTAATTCAAAACATGCATAAACGATACATTAATGAAAACCAGATACGAATGGCAATTGTTCAAAGCATACAATACTTAAATAAGCAAAGACAAAACATAAGAAACTGCGAATAATGAAATGGCAACATGGCTGCCTTCTTCGGGGAATGAACTTGACTGGAATTGATTTGATGTTGGTGCTAGTTGACTGGTGGCATCGGATTGTTGATGATGTTTGGAGACTTCCCATTGAAGTTGATAGCATCCCTATCGATCATGTCTTGAATTATGTGTTTGAAAGCCCTGCAGTCCTCAATGGTGTGACCTGGAGCGCCCTTATGAAACTCACAATGAGCATTTGCATCGTAATCGGCAGGAAGGATGGTTGGAGGAGCTAAGTCTCTCGGAACAACAGCTTTCTTCTCCATCAACTGAGCAAAGATTTTGGCATATGGCATTGGCAGACGATCAAAGACTCTATCTGGCCTCCATGTTCTCTGCGGACGCTGTGGGCGAGCACCTTGTCGTTGCTGAGTAGCTTGCATCTGCTGTTGCTGAGGAGGATACTGATATCCTTGTCGATTGTAGGCTTGTTGCTGAGGAGCCTGTTGCCGTGGCATCTGAGCTTGCGCTGCATGAACAGCTGGCTGATAAGGCATTGGAGCATATTGCGCAGCAACAACATATGGATACTGATAGTAGGGAACTTGATAAGGCATAGGAGGAGCTTGTTGAGAAGCTTGCCCTTTCTGCACGAAGATGGCATTTGTTTCGCCCTCCTTCTTCTTGTATCCATTAAAAGGCCTCTTGGCATTAGCCTGGCTGTTAGAACCTCCTGGGATCTTCCCACTCTTCAGCCCTTCCTCAATTCTCTCACCGACGATCACTAAGTCAGAGAATCCAGCGGAGACGCTACCGATCAGCTTTTCGTAGTACTGGCCTTGCAAAGTGCCCATGAAGATGTCAATCAATTCACGGTCAACAAGAGGTGGATGCACCCTTGCAGCTAGCTCTCTCCATCGTTGCGCGTACTCCTTGAAAGATTCGTTGTCCTTCTGTGTCATACTCTGAAGCTGAGTACGGTTAGGAGCAAGGTCGGTATTGTACTTGTACTGCTTGACAAATGCATCAGCTAGCTCGGCCCAAGTGCGCACACTATTACGCTCCAACTGCATATACCATTCGAGTGATGCCCCAGACAAGCTGTCCTGGAAGCAATGGATCATGAGCTTTTCATCTCTGGCATAAGCAGCCATCTTGCGACAGTACATCTTCAGATGAATGTTTGGACAACTGAGACCTTTGTACTTCGAAAATTCGGGCACCTTGAATTTTGGAGGAATGACAACATCAGGCACCAAGCATAACTCCAAAGCACTGAAAGAATTTGAATTGTGCCCCTCCATGGCTCGGAGTTTCTCGGCTAGATCTCGGCACATATTCATGGCTTCAGAATCCTGAGCAGCAACAGGACTGGCAATGGGGATAGCAGCATGATAGTTCTGAACATCGTCATACTGATCCATCAGAGTATCTTCGACATGAGGAACCGGGATCTGCACAGCAGCAGGCTGGGCGTGCGGGATAACTCCAACGGTAACTCCAGGCGCTGGGATTGGCTGAGAAGTATTTCCTTCGACTGCGTTGTTGAAGTTCAGCGGCATCCCATGAGAACTTGGAATTTGAACCAAAGGGATGGCAGTAGACCCTTGTCCATTGTTGTTGACGACAGCGGCGGCTTCACGCTGTTCCTCCTCTCTCCTGGCTGTGAGGATGGCTTCGAGGATCTGGTCGATCTTTCCTTTCATGGAATCCAACTCTTCCCTGAAGGCGACTTGCTCCTGTTGAATCTGCTCCATCATTCGTCTGGTATTGGCTCTAGTTGCATACTGGTGTCGAGGAATCAGCTTGATTTACTGGAGAAGAAGGAACGGAGACATAAGATTCTGTTGGAGGACTGGAAATGCAAAATGCACAACATATGAAATGCAATGCAAATGATATGCAAGATGCAATGCAAGATACAAGATCCAGGATCACAGGATCACAACTCCAACAACTCCTGAAGCCGGTAACCGTAATAGATAAATAACCATAATTCCTGCTCAAAGAAAACTGACAGGTACAACCTATACGGGAAGGTCTAAACATTCTGCCCATAAACCCTCTCACGGGATGGTTTCTATGTTTGGTTCCCAGGATCACGGACACTAGTCGTATTAGCGTCACGCAACAGGCTAGCTGTATTACAACGATAATGACGATAAGGTCTCTCCTGAGTGGGGTCCTCGTGCTAGGCACACAAGGAGCGAGTCCTTGGAGACTAACACTACACGACCACCAATATCGGAACTGGTGCTAACAAAAGGTTCCCAGAATCACGGACCCTTCATTAATCAAGTCGTGCAACAGGCTAGCTGCGTTACAACGAGATCTACGAATAGGTCTCCTCTGGAGGAGCTTTCATGCTAGGCCCACAAGGAGAAAGTCCTCGGAGACTAACACTACTCGACTACCAATTCTAAACTATGTGTTCTCTCTGCTTTTACCAAAGCTCGGGTGTAGAGCCTTACTCATGATGTTATCCCAAAAACCAACAAGCCCAGATAACAAGCACAAATAAACTCTACAAGAGACCAACTATAAAAAGAAAACAAATAAAAACAAACACTCCTCACAAACCAAAAGATAGGCTTGACTCTCTCTTTGCATGGAGCAATTTTGTCCCCAGCAGAGTCGCCACCTGTTGCACCTCGAAAAATCACGGGGACATTTCGAAAATACGACCCTCGCGCGAAAGGCACGGAAATGCGGTTCGACAGAGTCGCCACCGAACTTTATTTTTCCCGAATAAACGGGAGAGGAAAATATCGAGAAAACCTCTTAAACGAAAGGATAGGAACAGGGCTGTCGCAACCAAGTTCCGGGTTCAGGAGTCGGTTACGTGAGGGGAAGGTATTAGCACCCCTCACGTCCGTCGTACTCGACGGGAACCTCTTAAGGTAATTGTGGGGAGTGTTGTTTAGGTTTACTTGTTTTCTTCTCGTTGATACAGGTAGAATTGGTAAGGTAAAAGGTTAAAGACGCAAAGGAGAGATGGGTGGTTAGAAGATAGGGTGCTCGCCAAGGATTGGGGCCCTTGTGCCTACGTATGCTCATTCGGACGAGAACGAGAAATCAGAGCGTCGTAGTTCGACTACGGGAAAGAATGGGGGGAAACGGAAGATGGGTAGAAGTGTGCTCGCCAAGATCATCGCAATCTTGTGCCTACGTATCTTATATTCAAGAATGAATAAAGAATCAGAGCGTCCGTAGTTCGTGGAGACGACCACGAAAATTATGAGGTTGAATAGGTTGGAAGTTGAGTTGAGAGACGAAAGAGTGACTGACAAACAACCTAAGGGCGTGCCTCAAGAGCTTGTCACTCAAGAATTCAAGGAATGCGAGATCCCAAGAACTCAGTTCTTTCGGAAATTGGGTTGAATGAGTTGAAGATAAGAGTTGGATATTTTGAAAACGAAAGAATGAACTAATAACAACTCGGGGGCGCGCCCAAGAGTTACTCGTTCGAATATTCAAAGAATGCTAGATTCTAAGAATATCCCTCTTTCGTAAGTTTAAAAAACGTTTGTGAAAAGATTGAATCGAAAATGGAATGTGAGGTAAAAAGGAAGTTGTTTTGAACTGGTTCGACGACGAGTCGAGGACTTGATCGAAGATGGAACCGACTTGACGACGTGTCAAGTGTTAGGATTGTGAGAAACAATATTAGTCCCTGAGGGTGCTCCTAATATCGAGACCACGAGGAATTATGAATGAAATGGGTTGCGAATGCGGATGAGCAATCGACTCAGGAGAATATTGAGAATGATTGAGTTTGAAAAAAGGTCGAAAGGTTGAGTGAATAACAACCCAAAGGGCGTGCCCCGAGAGCTATTCACTCGAAAATTCAAGGAATGCTAGACTCCAAGAACCTCCTTCTTTCGAAGTGTGAATCGAAAAAGATATTTAAAAAGGTCGAAAGATTGAATGAATAATAACTCAAAGGGCGTGCCTCGAGAATCATTCACTCGAAAATTCAAGGAATGCTAGACTCCAAGAACCTCCTTCTTTCGAAGTTTGATCGAGAAAATGTTTTAAAAGATAATTTGAAGTGTAAGTGAAATAGTCTCGACTAAAATTATCATCTATCAATAATTTGACCGATAATAATTATTAAAGTCATCATTGACTAGAGAATAAGAAAAAGTGGATAAAAACGAAAATGGAAGTTTTTTGAAAAAAAGATTGGTCTCGGGTTTGTTATTATTTGTCAATAATTTGACAAACTATAACTCGGGGTATCGTCATTGACCAAAAAGGATGAAAATGAAATTAAAATGAAAGTAATAACATCATGATGTTAAATAAAAACTCAATAAAAAATTGGCTAAAACATTTACAACAATTTTAAAACTCTAAATAAAAATTAAAGGAAAATAAGGTGAGAAAATTTGGAAGGAGATGAGGAATCATTTGGGCCCTTCAAGGCCCATCATCCTAAAAGTGTTTGGTAAAAACAGAAGGGTGTGGATGTCTGCCTATGGTGTAGAAAGCATTCGGGCTTTAGAGCCCAATGTCCACCCTGTGGTCTCTTTTCCAGCAATGTTTGCATAAAAATAAATAAATAAATAAATAAAGGACAACACGGTGAAGATCTTCGCCCTCCGTCACCGTTTGCTAATGTCATTCAAAAGGAAATGGTGATTTGGTGCTTAATCAGAAACAACACATTCAGCCTTCAGCTTACAATCCAACAAATAGCGATGAACACGACGTGTCTTTCACCTCTCTCACCGTTTTCGCGAATTGGGAATATCAGCCTCAGAACACAAGTACGGCTCGCTTCTTCCAAACCCCCTCAATCTCGTCTCAACTTCCGCTCAGATCCGCTCGGGTACGAACATCTTCTCCTCCCAATCTCTTTAGATTTGTTCTGTGACAAAGGTTATTCAAACAGGCTTGAGTCTCGAAATGGGATTTAGGATTTATGTGGTGACTTGTGTTTAAAATGGTAGATCGATGGAGAAGATTCTATGGAGCAAAGAAAGTTGGTGAAGATTCAAGAATATTATAGATTGGGGAAGGAATTTGGCTTTTATTGGTTGAATGTTATGGTTGGGTTTGAAGAAGGGGTTTTGGATTTATGGTTTCAGGATTATTGTTGTTGAAGGTTGGAGGTGAGATTGAGGGATAACGAAGAGGTTTTATTGGTATTTATGGGTGTCTGTTTTGGTAGTCATTGGAAGAGGAAGGCGTTGAGCTTGAAGGTTCAATGGAGGGTTTCTTTGAAGATATGATTTTCTGTGTTTTTTGTTAAGAGAGATTTCTATGTTTCGTGGTTTGAAAGTTGTGTTCCGAGCGATAACGGGTTTCTGTTTTCAAAGTGAAGCTGAGGGATAACGAAGTAGGGTTATTGAAGGGTTGCAAGCTTGTTGGTGAAATCGTTTATTCGAAGGTGTTGGCTTGTTAAGGTTGGGAATTCGATTTGAGGAAGAAGGACCTTTTTAGGCTGAAATGTTGTTGGTTGAGTATTATGGTTGGGTTTGAAGAAGGGAAAAATCAGCGAATCTTGTTTGAAGATTTTAGAGAGGGTTTTTAAGGTATGGATTTGGTTATGGGAAGAAAAGAGGATTTGGAGCTGGAGGTTGTCTTGAAGGAGAATCGAGGGAAGAGTTGAAGGTTTTGGTTTGGTGGTTTCAAGAGTGGGGACTGAAGGTTGTGTTGTTGTTCTATCAACTCTGGTTTTTCAGCAGAAGAAGAAAAAACAGGTTCTATTATTGCATTCTTTTGCTCTGTTGTATTTAGAAAAATTTATGTTGTGAAAGATGATGAGGGTGAGACAGGATTTTTGAAGTTGGAAGAGTCCTTCTTGGATGAAGAAGAATCAACTTTCTTTGTATGGATTATATTGGTTCGATGAGGAAGATTGATGAAGTGAATGGCTTGAGTGAGGTTCTGTAGAGAGGTTTATTGTTGAAGTTCTTGAAGGAATGTTGGAAGGCTGGAGAAATGTTGAGAGGTGATTTGAGGTGTAGAAAGGGTATAAGGAATTGAAAGGAAAATTTAGGTTGATGTAGGAATATCGATTTGGAGCAATTCTCGCAGCCTTTGTTGTTTTTTTTTTCAATGAGTATGGGTTCTCTTTTATAACGTGAGTGAGGGCATAACAGGGTTTTTATCTGAAATTATTGCCGTTGTTTCTTGCTGATTTTTTGTGGCTTTCATACCATTCAGTGCTGTTATAACTTGTGCATTTTATAATCGTGGTGTATGTATTTTCTGGTGCAGGATGGACCTGTCCTTTTTCTCTCAATTTGCAGGTTATTGTCTGGTGTGGAATGGTGCAAGTAGTGTAAACAAATCATGGTTGGTTGGGAATTGGTTTGTTTGAAAACCGTGCCATAGTGTACTGCTAGCAGAATCAACTCCCCTGTGTGTACGTATGAAAATGACCTGTGCATAGGCTTCAAAATTGCCATTCTTGTAATTCCTTCAATATTGATTACATTTGGTGTATTGTGGATGCCATTCATCAGTTGAGTTTTTCTCTTTGCAGGTTGTGGATTTAATTGCAACATTGCATGATTTTTACTTCATACGACATGGGCACAAAATGAAACACGGGTAATATCCATACCCTCTTCCTTGTGAGTAACGACTATGTGCTTTGTTTGAGTGTGTATTGATTGTGTAATTTTGTCCTGGTGATAGGCATGATTTTGAGGCTGGCTCGCATAGGTTGTGGCATATTTTGGACTGTGGTTGCAGGAAAATAGTGGGTGCGTGACGGTTCGAGGTGGGGTCTCTTTTCAAAACCAAAAGACGCAGCTGGCAACATAATTTCCCCTCATGGCTTTCTTGGATGACTCATGACAAATGTTGGTGGGCTATACTTCCTCCCTTTGTTTTCACCGTGGATTGGTATTATTCCCAACAGCTACAAGGACATGTACTTTTTTGTGTATTGAAAATGAGGGGGATATGGGTTTTGCACTGTCACATTTGCAATTTTGTTTTTTCATTCTTGTGCAGGTACAGTTGGCTATGAAGGTAGGTTGGAGGAAATGGCCTGCCTTTTCCTGCACTGTCGTTTGCAGGTCCGTCCAAGAACTTATTACGTACAGTTTCACGGAGGTGGCATTAACAACCTTTTGCAAAACATACCAAACATTTTTGGTCATAATTTAATAAGGATAAGTCTCCTTTTTTTAAACTACTGCAAGTGGGTGAATTGGTGAATTGATTGCTGAGAAAAAACTGTGGTATTGCAGGTGGTGCAACACGTTGTCCTAGGTCCCATTTGTGGTTACGCTTTGCAGGATGGCTTGTGGGGTATAGAAGGCACATGGGATTAAGAAAATTTGTGGTATCACTGTCCTTTGCGTGGGGCCATCATGGAGGATTTGCCAAGAATTTGTATTTGTGTAATATGGGCTCATCTAGATTGGGTTTTTAATGAAACCTCATGAATTGCCAACCAATGCTGATGTAATATTGATAAATGGACTTTGTAATGCATTCTTTTCTTAGTCATGACTTGGAGTGGCAATTTAGAAATAGCACGACTCATCCTGTTGTCAAACTATTTTGATTTTGTTTCAAAGTGTAACTTTTATGATTTGTATTATAATGAATCAGGGCTTTGGGCTTTATACAAACTTTTGAATCCTTAAGTCATGAACTTTTATCATAAGACCATGTATACTTCTTGGATAATGGGTCTTGAAGCAATACTATTAGTTACACCCCATTTTACACTTGAATCATTCTTGAAGGAAGACAACCCTTGAAAATGATTACAAAGTGACTAGTAAAATCACAATACAAGTGTTTAGTTCAATGCCTCATGAGCCAATTTCCTCTCCTCTAAATTCTTATTTTGAAATGAATCTTCGAAATTAGCCACGAATCCAACCTGCAGTTTGAATGAATTAAAACCTGGTCCATCAACGAATCAATGCACTCTGACCTTTGATTTTGAAATAGATTCCCCTTCTTTGTACTCATGTAGAGATTTTGTAATTGATACATATTTTCCAATTTTCCTTAAATGACTTTTGAATGGGCTTTGAATGATAAATGGACCTCAACTTGTATCAATATTTTTGTTGCATTTCTTATGACTATATTCAAATTTCTCAACAATAGCTTTTGACTAGACTTTCCTTATTTGAAACACAATTCCCCAATTGATCTTTAAACACACGTCATTTGGATCAATACTCCCCCTAGAGTTGTGCCTGAAACAAATATTTGTCTAACTGACCAATCAAAATTCAGTCCATACCATACACCTGACTTCAAATTTTAACAGTCAGACTCAATTCAAGTTAAACCTTATGATACTCAAACAAAACCAACATATTCTTTGATTTTTCTGAATAATGCAAGCGAGTGAATATACACAATGGAGGTTGTACAAGGGTAGGACAAATTTGGGGTATGACAAGTACTACAGAAACTTAGGATGCTAGCCCCTTCCCTAAGTTTAACCAACCCCCGAACCTATAACTCTCTAGCTTGCATTTGCATTGCATTGTGGGAATTTCGATCTTTATCCCTTCCTTTGGACAAATCAAAGCTCGGTTGCAAATGAATAAGATTTAAACTAATCAACAGTTTGGTATCCAAATTTCACCGCGACAGAAATGGTGACTTCACTGGGGACTCTCAGTGGGTCTCCCTATCTTGTTTTCTTTCTTTATTGCTTTATATATTTGCTTATTAGCTTACTTGCTTATTTGTTTATTCTTTATTTCTTTTGGGTTGTTATCCTTGAGTGGTGAGACAAAGTATTACACCCGGACTTGAGAGAAATTATGATAGGATGGTGATATATTTGATGAGGCTTATAGGGAGTGAGTCCCGACTAAGTTGACTCGAGAATCCTGCTTAGTTGAGACCCTTTTGAAAATGGTTCGGTTGAACGAGTTTAGTCGTGAAAATTTTTACTATTCTCAATTGGAGTCCATGATACTAAGGACCGTAGTTACCTTTAACCCCACTTTGGCCTTTATTAGGACGTAGTGTGAGGCTATGAGGGAGTAAGTCCCGAAATAGTGCTACGCGATGCTACACTCAAAAGAAGTTCTCTTGAGAATATTATTAATCCCTGAGTTAGTTAGGAAATTGATAATATCCGAAAGAGGGACTAATGACTTTGAGAACCTCTTTAGAACCTTGTTCTGCAGGTACAATCCACCTTTAGTCCATGTCCTTTAGGAATGGGTATACCCTTGGCTCCATGCTCGTTGCAAACCTAGGACCTTTGTTTGTTTATCTTTGTGTGTCCTTATGTGCTTACTTGTGTTTGTTGCATTCATATAGCATCATACTACATTGGACTTCATGGGATTTACCTTCGTTTATGAACATTGTAGGGCATTATGGATCCTAACCGAAGAAATACTTTGCGATATACTTTTAAGAGTCCCAAATTGGATGACCTAAGGGAGTTGGGAGCTTTGATTGAAGACCAAGAGAAGTTCAAGAGTAAATATGGGAAGTTACTATCTTTGTTGAGACGTAAGGCAAATGAGGATCTCCTTTCCGCTCTATTATAATTTTATGATTCGATGTATCACTATTTTACTTTTCCAGACTATCAGTTGTTGCCAACTTTGGAAGAATACTCCTTTTTGGTGGGTTTACCTATTCTAGAAGAATCTCCTTTTCCTTTCTTGGAAAAGGACCCCAAAGAAAGAGACATTGCTAAGGCCCTTTATCTCAAGGTATCTGACGTCAAGGCCAACATGGTTGTTAAAAGTGGGAATTTTGGTTTGACTACAGATTTTTTATTTAAAAAGGCCTTATTTTATACTGATTTTACGAACAAGGCTCCGTTCGAGGCAATCTTCGCCTTGCTTGTTTACGGGTTGTTTCTATTTCCGAGTTTTGAGGGGTTTGTTGACCTTAATGCAATTAAAATCTTCATGAAGAACAATCCAGTGCCGACTCTATTGGGTAATACCTATCACTCTATACATCTCTGAAACCTTCGTGGTAGAGGAATGATTACATGCTGTGTGCCCTTATTATACAAGTGGTTTATTACACACTTGCCCAAGTATGTTTCCTTTTGGCATCTTAATGATAGGCGTTGGTCAGAAAGGATTATGGATTTAACTCATTCTGACATTGATTGGTATAGCCGTGAGTATGATGGGATTCTAATCATTGATGGATGTAGAGATTTTGCTAATATACCGTTGCTCAGCTTTGGTGGAGGGATCAGTTATAACCCTGTTTTAGCTCGTCGACAGTTGGGATATCCGTTAAAGGGACCACCTAAGAGCATACAAGTTGAGAGTATTTTCTTCGAGGATAACCAAGAGCTCCGAGAGAAGATTGTGGAAGCTTGGAAACATTTGCATAGGAAAGATAGGAATAGTTTGGGAAGGCCCAACTGTGTGTCTTTGGAACCGTATCTTCAGTGGGTCAGGAATAGGGAAATTAAGCTGAGGATGCCTTATTCTCGTCAAGATCCTATACCTCCAAGAGGAGAACCTACTTATACTTTTATGTCTGACGCTGAGAAGTTGGGGGTTGCCTTGAGGAAGTCACAACACGAATCAGAAGTGTGGAAGAACAAGTATTAAGTGTCTGTTGCAGAGAATGATGAACTTCAGAGACAGATTGTTGAGCTTCAGGAACAGTTGCAGTTGAAGGATGAAGAGTTACTCCCCTACAAGAGGAGGAAGGTTTTGGAGGATTTATTTTCCTCTGATTCTCAGTGTACCATCTGGAAGATGATTGTGGACAATCTCACCCGTGAGAAGACTCAATTGGAAGAGCAGCTCAAGCAGCAGAATTCGAAACTTCCTTAGTGTCTTTACTAGCTTTTATTTGGGGCTCTTTAAAAGAATATTTATGTAATCCATTTCAAAATTAATAAAACGTTTATTTTACCGCAATGCCCATAAATAGAGGAATCCCATGAAGTCCTATTCATCTTGCATTGCATTCTTTCTTTGTTCACTTCAAGAAACTCAATTTCGTTTTGTAGGTATTGTAACAATGGATTTCAAAAGAGAAACTTTGAAGTACGCTTTTCAGAGTCCTAACATTGAAAGCTTAAGAGAACTGGAAGATCTCATCGAGAACCGTCACACTTTTGCAACGGAATATGGAGAAGCCTTCCGTTTCCTCGAGCTCAAGATGAAAGAAGGGTTGTTGGAGACTCTTGTTCAGTTTTATGACCCGTTGTACCATTGTTTCACTTTTCCGGATTACCAGTTGATGCCAACTCTGGAAGAGTATTCTGATTTCTTGAAGATACCTGTGACTGCCGACCTATATTCACCGGCCAGGAAGACATACCCAACCACCAAGAAATTTCCAATGCTACTCATCTCAGCCTAGCAGATGTTCAAGCACACTTAACCACCAAGGAAGGAGTCCTTGGATTCCCAACTGACTTCTTGATCGAAAAAGTCTGTTACCATGCTGAAAGAAAGGAGGTCCTTATCTTGGAAGCTACCTTTGCTTTATTGGTCTATGGGATTTTCTGGTTCCCAAAGATTGATAATTTTGTCGATATGGATGCGATTAAACTGTTCATACTCAAGAATCCAGTTCCCACCTTGCTAGCTGACATGTACCATTCAATCCACTCGAAGAATGCTGAAGGAGGAGGACACATTGTCTGCTGTACCGCCTTGCTGTACTCATGGTTTATCGCTCGCCTAACTCGACATCCATCTATCTGGGAAGAGATAGAAACACCCCGTTGGTCCGAGATAGTTATGGCCCTTACTCACTCAGATATCGTGCGGTACGACCCTGCTTATGGAGGTGTATGTATGATTCCCAGCATCGGAGGATTCACCAACATACCGCTCATTGGGAGAGAAGGATGCATAAGTTACAATCCCGCTTTGGCCCGCCGACAATTTGGGCATCCCATGATCGAAATACCTGACCAATCTCTGTTGGAAGGAATATTTCTCAAGGAAGGAGAAGATCTAGACCTGAAAACCGTCATAATTTACGCATGGAGATACGTCAATAAGGAAGGGATGACTGCTTTAGGATACCCCAATTGTGCTGTCTCTGAAGAATATCTACATTGGGTGCGAGAAAGGGCTCTCGACCTCAAGATGTCGTTCCCTTTCCATGAACCTATGGTATTGACTTTTCATGATCCTGATTGGTTTGATGTGAGTGAAGTAGATCAGTTGAAGGCCGCCTTGGTTGAGGCTCGGAAACTGAAGGCCGCTTGGAGGAACAAGTTTTTCACCCTCAAAGTAGAGAAAGAGAAGTCCCAGAAGCTGCCAGAGATAGAATTTGCAAGGAAGAGGAAGGCGCGAGAGGATTTATTTTCCTCTCACACCTCTTCCGGAACTGTCACCAGAGATGATCTTCCCCCAGCGAAGGTGGCTTGGAAAGAATGTGTCGATCGACTCATCAGTGAGAAGGCCGAATTGCAAGAACGCTTCAGCCAGTTAGAAGAAGAACTTCGTGCACAGAAAGAGCATAGAGAGTAGATCTCTGAGTTCTCTTTTGCTTTTGGTTCAATGTAATAAACTCTTAAAAGAGTACTTCACTTTGTAATGCTTCTCGAATATCAAAAATAAAAATAAGTTTTTACCCAACGTTATAATACCGAAAAAACACTTTGAGTTTCTTAAAGTTTCATCTTGCATTCTGCATAGCATCTAGCATTTTAGCATGTGCATGTGTCTTTTCTCCACCGCGTCCTCATCCGTCTTTCTGTCTTTGTCTCGCCAGCCGACGTCTCGACCATTTGACCAAGCTCGAAGTACACACTGAAGGATAGTAAAGAGAACAAAGATATGGATCGCATGACTGGCTTCATAGTAAGGACTAATCCGACCTTTGACTGTTCTTCCGACGACTTTGTTCAACAAGTGAATGTTCTTGTGCAACCTCAGCCTATGCAAGACAACCTGTTTGTTGATTTTCAGAATACTCATACTGAGAAGGAAGTGGACGATCCTAGAATTGCAGCAATTGAGAGAGAATTTCGTGATCTCAAAGAACAAGTGAAGATGATGAAAGGAGCTAATGCATCTTGTCTTGACACTCATGACCTATGTTTATTTCCAGGCGTAATTATCCCTCCAAAGTTCAAGATGCCTGTCTTTGAAGTATACAAGGGTGTCAGTTGTCCAAAATACCATTTGACGATGTTTTGTCGAAAGATGACTGCTTATATTGACAACGACAAACTGATGATTCACTGCTTTCAAGAAAGTTTATGTGGGACATCCTTAATATGGTATATGAAGCTACAAAGTAGCCACATTCAGTCTTGGGAAGACCTAGTTGTTGCTTTTGTGAAACAATACAATTACAATTTGGGTATAGCTCCAGATAATAAAGATGACAATGGATCTTCCAGAGAATTTATAGTTCCAGCATCTTACCCACAACATCAGTATGCAATGCCCGCTCAGCGTGAACAACAACTACCTCCTAAGCAGAAGTTGTCCTCTCCAGATCGACCGCAGAATCGACGATTTCGGAAACGGTTTCGTAATCAGAAGATATCTTTGGATATTCCGAGAAAAGGAATTCGTTGGTTTGATCCCATCCCTATGAAGTATGCTGATTTGTTCCCAGCTTTGATTCAAAAAGGTCACATCCGGACAAGAGCTCCACCTAAGGTACCCAAGAAACTTCCGTACTGGTACAAAGCTGACAAATTTTGCCCATACCATCAGGGTGCTCCAGGGCATGATATCAAAAGTTGCTACGGTTTGAAGGTAGACGTTCAAAGGTTGGTTAAGGAAGGAATCTTATCCTTCAGAGAGTCCAATCCTAACCTCATCACGGTTCATCCTCCGAGAACATGATCCAAAGATATTTGGGAAACTCATATCAATATAGCGTCAGAAGGCATATCAGACGATTCCGCGAGCCTCTCCATTCTAAGGCGTAATAAAATTCGAGAAAAGGACTTGTTTGGCTTTTTCACTTTAATTTCTCTTTTGTATTTTTCGTTTCTTTGATTAAAAGCATATTTGGCGTGTAAGAACTTGTTATTTTGAATAAGTAATGCAATAAGTGTTTGTCTTGAAGAAATCCATTCGTTTTCACTCGTAAAATGTTTTTTCATAATTTATAATGCCAACTTTATCCAATTTCCTTTTCACTTTGGTGAATAATTGGAAGGAGGATGACGAAGTAAAATGCAGGATCATGTGGTATGCTTTTGAATAAAAGCCCTAATGATGACGTAAGGCATTGTTTCAAGCCTCCTAAACACCAAAAATAGTTAACCCCTCCTCTAAGCCTTGAGAGAGGACCTGTTTCTTCCCCAAATCAAAACCCTCATTTTTAACCTGGGGCAGGGTATCATCAAAAATAAGCATCTTTCAAAGATTGGGTGGGCACAAATATATTTTAGTCTTTCATTCCTTTGTTTTACAAATCAGAAACTAAACCCAGATACAACCCTCAAAAGTCCTAATTGAAGTAAGGTTTAGTTCGAAAGCGTACTTGATGAGATATCATTTCCTGACTCCTATGAGCCGTGCTCAATTTTGTTGGCATTATAAAATTAATTTATATCCTAACCAGTGATTTCGGTCACTAGTTATTGGGATACCTTTTTCAAAAAAAACAAACCTCAAGACAAACGTATGTTGCATTGATTCAGAATTAACATTTCTGACTTGCTAACCTTGTTTGATATCATAGAAAGATTACACATGAGCATCAATAATACGTTTATTCTATTGGAACTTGAAGACTCTGCTGACCTGGGGCAAGTTTGTTTCCAAGGGGTTTGTTCTATTGCAGATTTGACCTTCTAAAAGAACCATTTTTGAAGACCCAGTCTCAATACCGTCAATCAGGGCCAGTTACGTCGAGATTCGGCGAATCTCTCTGAGAGTTTGAAAACAGTGGGACGCCATGTTTTCTGTAAAATCCTCTTCGAAAACTCTTGATTCTCGTGAACCAGGTGACTTGGGGCATTTGAGGATTGACATGACAACATCAATATCGAATTTCATCAAAACTCTCCGATGAATCTTTTCAATACAAATACCAGTGAACATTCATAAACTTCACATTTTCAAAGAAGTAGATATCATTCGACTCCTCGGTGGATCTTCTACAACACCAATCTTCTCCAGCGAGATGGATATTTATTTTATCCATGAAGATCCTCCATGGCCTGTTCCTAGCAGATCTTTATCCTCGTCTTCAACAGGACAACCTTTCAGACTTATCAAGATGTTACATCCCCAAGAGGAATGTTCTCTATTCCCCAGAGAAGTTTTGAAGCCTGAAACAGGATTGTGATCCCATACTTGGTTCTCCACCTATCCCCAGTGGTGCTTCTACCTTTGAAGTTTGGTCGAGATGTTTGTTCTGAGATGTTTATTTCATCTCCGCTTGCCTCTGTCCGTTTGTTTTGTCAGAATAAGCATACACATAGCATATAGATAGACAGCATGGCATATGCATTTTGCATCTGTGTGTTTGTTTTTTTCCGTCACTTTGGTCGTGGTTATCCCCCAGGCTCTTGGGTGTCTTATCCCTCCAAATAGAGTTGTCAGCCCTAAGCAGAAAGAGCATAATGTTTCTATTTTCCCCCATGAAAGTTCGATCCTCGTGGAAGACGGTTATTCCAGTACATTCCATTTGAGTTCATACCTCAATGGTCGAGTCTTGCTTGACAATTTCTCTTTGCCTACCTCCCGAATTGAATTTCGGTCCTTGGCAGTCACACTGTGGACAATATCCAACTTTTGAACATGGATCAAGTATGCATTTATTTTGCACCCGACTCCCCAGGAAGAATCTTTATAAAGACAGATATTTCACCTCCAACATCACAAGATTTTCTCAAACATCTACATTTGGACCAATAGCAATCTCTTTATTTGAGCAACTCGTTTTGACCAAAGATCTTATTCAAAACGACAAATGACAATCTCCACAAGACAGTTTGTTCACCCTCAGTGGGTCTTTTCAAAACTATCAACTCGTCAAAGGGCATTTCCCCAAGAATCCATCAAGGAAGCTTTCCGAAGACATTACAAGACACTTCTCTTTATTTATATTTTACAACTACAATAAAGACACTCATCAGGAATATTTTCCCTAGTGAGTTCACTACACAAGTCTGATTCTATCAATCAACATCTCTTCTGAAGATCCCCAGTAAAGTTCTACAATCTTCAATACATTACAAATTACATCTACAAAGTTCCACATCTACAATCTACAACGACATCTACAATCTACAACGACATCTATGATCTACAAAATCTACAATCCCCTGTGAAGATGCTCTCACGAGTTTTCATCATTTCAGGTAGGAACTGAGACCCGTTCATGGTACCCAGACCATGAGGCATGGGGAGGTGACTTTAGGAACTGAGACCCGTTCATGGTACCCAGACCATGAGGCGTGGGGAGGTGACTTTCAGAACTGGGACCCGTTCATGGTACCCATACCATGAGGCGTGGGGAGGTGATTTTCAGAACTGAGACTCGTTCATGGTACCCATACCATGAAGCGTGGGGAGGTTTACATATTCTACTATTTTCAAATGGATTACTCAACAGGAAAAACAACACAGAATCACGTTTCGATCAAGAAAGTTTTTTTTTATATATACGTCATAATCTCGCTGTTTTTTGGAGATTCCCCATTGCTGGTTGTTTCCTGTCCCCGTGGAGTCCCGCTTCATTGAGTCTGCTGCTCCTTTGTTTCTCGTTTTTCTCCTGTGACATCATTTCCTCACAAGACTGTCTGTCTTGCATTTCCATATCATTGCATATCATATGCATTTGGTGGCATCTTATGATCAAAAATTCGTGCAATGTTTATATTTAAGTCCCTCCTATCTCGTCGAGACGAAGATTTCAATCTCCATATCTCCAGATAGAAGTAACTTAAATAGGGGCATCTGTCACACCCTAATTTTTTACCATAAAATACCACCTCGTTTTGTGTTTTTTTTCTATTGTTATTTGACTTTAATTCAATGTTTATGTTTTTGCGACTAACCTACTTGTGCAGATGCAGTAATTTCGAGTGGAGATAGTACTCATTTTCACGGTCGATTGTTCAAAATGTTGTCACAATACTCAAGGGCTCATCAACATCAAAAAACAACAAGCCAATTTCCATCTTTTTTTTAAATCCAACCAAGTCTCCATTATCAATTTCATTGTGTACACTATGTTTAAACAAATTTTGAAGGGGGAATGATTCGCGTAACAGAGTTTACATCAAAGACTTGACTTAATACATGGTGATGATCTTTCTTTGGGGTTAAAATATTAACATCACCGAGTTTTATTAGATGGTTCCCTATGAATACAGTAACATGGATGCAAACTAAGTCCAATCCAAGATCTAATGCGCAGTACTCAAAAAGAGTTCACCATATTTGTTCGAACACAAATACAAGGTTACAGTTACAATTTTCAAAGTATAATCTAACAACAAGCTGATAGTGACGAAACAAGAAATCAGGACAGTGATAGTCCGCTACAAAACACGATTTGATTCCAAAGCACGCAATCTTCACGGTTCACCGCCAATTATGCTGCACCGTACGAGTTCGTCTTCTAGAAGTGCAGAACTTGCGTCCTCAAGAGGAGAATCTGAAACAAAGTTGTAAACTGCAAGAATTAGAATTTCAAAGATCCAGCTGAGAAGCTTCCTCCTGAAGTTTATGATGCTGCGAACACTAGACAAGTGTGCTTACCGATTGGTCTTGAGTCAGATGAAAATCACTATCTGGATTCAAAAGAAGCAGCTGGCACTTCAATTTGGTGTCTTGGCCAAAGCGCTGAATGCTGCAAGCAATGTGATAAGTTTACTAGGACAACATTGTCGCAAGCATCACAGTTTTGAAAAAAGCTCACTGATGATTGGAAGGTACAAGCTACAAATTTATCCCCTTATGAGCCACTTAGTGATATTCTAAAGAATTTTAGGCAAAAGAATGAGGAAGCGTTAGCCCCTGAGACCGACGATGCTCGACTCGTCAAGGATGCAGTGCTGCTGTTTTGTACCCCAACATGGAATCTGTGGATTTCAATAACTCTCTGTACTTTTCAACTCCCGGTTCTGAGCACTAGGAGAGCATTTTGCACTACAGGCAGCTGATGGCATCAGACAACGATTTTCTCTCTAGCTCACGGCATCTACAAAAGTGCAGCAGACAAAGGAATAAGGAACCATTTTCTCTGTCTTTTTAGTGAAGTTCCAGTGATCATCTCATAACTGAAGCCTCTGCACGTATCGAATAATATTGAACAAGTCACAAGCAAAACTAATACTTCTTGCCGTGAAGGATGCTTTTAGCATTATCCAAGAGACCCCAAGCCGAGAATTTCTCCTTCGAGTTTCACACCCGGATTTATAAAGAGATGGTTAAGGACTTATTAAAACCAGCAGGAGATAACTTAATTTTCAAAGAGATGCTCAGTGGTATACATGTGACAATTACTTATGTCCGGTCCCGCCGCCTTCAACTTCCAAAGATCACGTCCGACCACCTATTTAAATCTGCAAGAACTTGATGTATCAGTGGAGTATTCAAAGAACAACAACAAGGGAATTCACTACTTCAATAAGTGTCGCTACTGCGAAAATCGGCGCTGGCTGACAGGAGAGTCGCCACCGTGCGTTATTTATCCCAACGGAGGGAAAGGAAACGCTCGAAGTAAACCTCACAAAAACGGGAAAAGGTATGGTCATCGCAACCAAAACCTGGGTTCGAAAGTCGGTTACGCAGGGGGAAGGTATTAGCACCCCTCACGTCCATCGTACTCGATGGGATCCACGCTTGGTGTTTATAAGGAAAAGGGTGTGTTTATCTATCTATGCTAATGGTCAGTCTGAAAAGAAAAGAAAAGGACAGGACTCGACAGAACATACGGTGTTCTGGGCCTACGTACTCCCTCGTGCAATGGGAAAGTCAGAGTCAACGTAGTTCGACTACCTACGTTTAAACGGGGGGAGGTTGCTCGCCAGGACATCGCGTCATGTGCCTACGTACTTCCACACAGCATGGAAGATCAGAGCAAACGTAGTTCGACTGACTACGGCTAAACTGGGCGTTCCCACACAGCAGTGAGAAAATAAACTGGTTTTAAAGGTACGGGAACCTACAACTACGGTCTGGTCTCAAATGCACTCGGGCAAGAGAAAAGGGATAACAATCAGTCGTCAGCGGGAGAGTCTCGATCGCACAGCCGTGAGAGATCAAAAGGTTAGTTGTTAGTGTGCTCGCTAGGATATCGCATCCTATGCCTACATATTCTCATCTGGTACGAGAAATCAGAGCAGCTGTAGTTCGGCTAACTACGACACAAGCTACTCAAGTGCTTTTATGGAAAGGAAAGAGACACCCTAAAACTATGGTTAAAAAGGGGAATCTACCTACTGTTATCATGCCTGGTTGACCACCTAATGTCTATCATAACCTCTCCGCAGCGGAGAAGTTAGAGCTCCTAAGGGATCATGGCAACAGGACTAAACAGCAAACAGGAATCAACTGCGAAGTAAAGAAATACTGAAAATATGCATGAATGCAACAACTAAACAAGCAAGGCACAAAGGCCGCAAACCACAGAGGAAAGGGAGCTCAGCTCTACCAAATACCAGCAAGCAAAGCCACTCAATAACAAACAAGCAGAAGGAGGACCACCTCAACTTCTCATGCACACAAAGCTTATCTCTAAGATGCACCTACCTCAGAAATATCTAGATGAACCCCTAAGTCTAATGCAGCACAACACCACACAAGTCAAACAACACAAAGAGAAGGCAAACCAGCCTGACAAACCCCTATCCAAACAAGAAACTACCCCTGAGCAAGACCCCTAAGCAAAACCCTAATCAAAACCCTTGATTTACCCCTGAACAAAGCCATATGCTAAACCCTAATCAAATCTCTAAGCAAAAACCCTAATCAAAACCCTAAGCAAAACCCTAAGCAAATCTCTAAGCAAAACCCTAAGCACAACCCTAAGCAGAAAAATCAATCCCAGTTCTCAAGCTTCAGAACAAGCTTACCAAAGAAAGGGAGCTAAGCAGACAAACCCATAGTGCCTTCCTCGGGAAAGTACCAGGAGGTTACCACTCAGGAATCATATCCTATGCGGCTCAACAACTGTGAACGGTTTATATTCCTCCTCAGGAGAAACTAAACTCACATGAAGGCTCCGACATCATTGGATACTTGAGAAATCCTAGATGAACTAAGGGAACTAAGTGAACAGGCCCATAGTGCCTTCCTCAGGAAAGTACTAGGAGGCTTCCACTTAGGAGTCGTATCCCATGTGGCTCAACAACTGTGATCGGTTTATGTTCCTCCTCAGGAGAAACTAAACTCACATGAAGGCTCCAACATCATTGGATACTTAAGAAATCCTAGATGAACTAAGGGAACTAAGTGAACAGACCCATAGTGCCTTCCTCAGGAAAGTACTAGGAGGCTTCCACTTAGGAATCATATCCCATGTGGCTCAACAACTGTGATCAGTTTACATTCCTCCTCAGGAGAAACTAAACTCACATGAAGGCTCCAACATCATTGGATACTTAAGAAAGAGGTGAGAAGAGAGAATGGAAGGCATCCATAGTACCTTCCTCAGGAAAGTACCATAAATTTCCCTCAAACTTCAGGATCTCAAACCTCACAAACAGAGAACAAGCTCCTAGACTAGGACTCAATCCACGCATCCTTGCAAGCTCCATCAAGACTTCGCCCAGCCTCCACCTTCAAGAAGAAACCACAGGCCCTCAAACCACAAGAAACTAACTCTGAAGTTCAACCACAGTTGAACTTCAAAGTCAGAAGCCTATCAAGACTTCTCCTATTCTCAGGATCAAACAAAAATAACAGAACACCCTATAAAAATCTATCAAAAATCTAGGGGAAACCTACATGGCTCTATGATCCCAAGATCAAATCTCAAAGCCTAAGTCAACTTCTAAGTCTACTAAACAATCCCTAACAGATGAATGGTCAAGGGTTACCAACAAGTTATGAGGTCTCTATTCTCTAACCCTAAAACAATATCAATCAACCTCTAAAAAATCCACTAAAATCCTATGGGGAACATGCATTAGTCTAGTATAACATACTAAAAAACCAGAGCAAAATTCAATACCAATCAAGAGAAATAAAATCAACAAGGCAGACATATCCACAAAATATACTTCAAAATCAATAAACATGTAAAAAATGCGATTAAAATGAAAATGCATGATTAAACTAATGTTTTTGTACTATAAAATTCTAAATTGAATTATGAACATATAGAAAAAAGAAGGGAATTATTTGATCAAATCTACTCTTTTTTATGCTATTTTTTCTATCATGTATGAAAACAAAGAAAATTAAAAAAAAAGGAAATAAGAAAGGGGGTGCAGCAATAGCAGTTCTCTAGTTGTTTATCCACTGGGCCCATACACGGGGGGTGCGCCCAGAAAAGGGGCTTAAGCCCAGACCACAATCCCATTCAGCCTTCTCACGAGGGGGGGGGGACACGAGAAAATGAAGGGGTGATATCAGCAAACGAACTTGGGCCTTGACCCAATCCAACCCTAACCCACACGATCAAACAAACAAAACCCGTCCTCTCCAATTTTCTGATCACTGTTCACTACCATCTACCCTAAGACGCCGCTCGCAATTCAACCTCTCTCTGCAACTCCTCTGGAAAAAAAACTCTCAAACATTCACAAACCTCAAACAAATCACCATCCCCAAATTCGAATCCATTCAACCTAACTTAAACTCTATCCGAAACAAAACCAACCTTCACATCCCAAAACAAACCCTAATTCAACTGAACATGCGACTATGAGAAGAAAAGAATCCAAACCAGGATGAAGCAATGAAGATGACGAGATTTTCTGGAGAAAGCTTCTTGAAGACGAGGCTAACGACGAAGTTCTTGAGGCCTTCAACGGAGATCTGGAAAATACCGTTGGTGGAGCTTCTTGAACGCTCTGGGAATTGACGAACACCGTGTAGAAGAAGATGAATGGAAGAAAATCTGGAAAACCGAGTATGAACACGGCGAAGGTTCGAAGGTTCTTCTGAAGGTTGATGAAAGATCTGGGCGAGATGATGAACGTATATGGGGAACTAGATGAAGATTCAAGTGGATCTTGATGAATCTGGGGATTTGATGGGGAGTGATGAATCGCTGGGAAAGTCGAAGGAGATCTGGAGACTGATGATGATCGTATGAAGTTCTGGAGAAGATATTGATGCAGGTTGAAGGATTCTGGACGGGACGATGAAGGTTTGAATTTGTTCTGGAAAATTGTTTGAAGTTTTCGGCGACGTGGTTGAGTTTTACGGCGAGTTGGTGATGAAGGTGGATGGAGGAGGAAGGGGGAGGAAGAAGAAGATTCACGGATTTCTGGGCAAAAAGTAGCTCCGGCGGGTGGTTGCGGTGGTCCGGTGACGGTTGGGGTTGCCGGCGGTGGGAGTTCACCGGATTTGCATGCCGGTCAGGGGAGTTTCCGGTGAGATCTGAGGGGTGCTGGGAGGTGGACGCGTGTCACAGTTAATGGAGGGAGCTGGTGCATGCGTGCCACGTGTGGTGGCGTGGAGAGAGAGGGAGAGATAGTGGAGTCTGAGTGGAAATGAGGTGGGTCCCCCTGCTTTGCACGCGTGGCATTATTTATATATGAACACTTGGCATTTTCTGGACAAACTGACCAAAAACGAATTGGACTTGACTTACTGGGCCTCCAAAAAAACTCCCTTCTGGGCCCAAACGAAAAGGATGACCAAAACTTGAAAAACTGAATTAAAAGAAATTAAACCTAATTAAAACTTTAAACCCAATTAACTAATGATTAATCCTAATCAAACTAATTAAAACTTTAAACCCAATTAACTAGTAAACTCAACTAAACTCTAAACAAAAGATTAAACCCTAATTAACCTCTATTGATTAAAATCTAATAAAACTCTAATAACCTCTATTAAAATCTATATCAAAAATTAAAACTATTAAAATCTATTATTGATAAAAGAAAAAACTATACTCTTTCTATATTATCCTAAAAACAATTAAAAGCTATTTAAAATCTATTATATTCTAAAAAAAATTAAAAAACTATTAAATCTATTAAAAATTCTATAAAGCTCTAAAAAAAAGATTTAAACTATTAAAAAATGGTTAAAAAATCTATTTAAATCCTAAAAAATCTAAAAAGCCTATTTAAAATCCACAAAAGGCTATTAAATCCTAAAAAGAAATACAGACAAATGCAAATAACCAACATAAAAAACGCGAAACCAAATCGAAGCAAACAGTAAACCCCTGGCATCAGAATATCCCAAAAACCACCATGTGAGCTGCATACACCGAGAAGCGCACAATTTCCCGAAAATAAAACCCTGATTATCTAGACCGGATCTGAAATATCTGGTAAATGAAAACCAAGCTGTAACTCTGATATCCTCTGTTTGTGCACAAATGTCAGGCATCTGATATGCGAATATGAATTGAACCACGAGCCAGATAGGAGAACCGGTTGGTCAAATTTTAGGGTGCAACAGCTGCCCCTATTCAAGCGACTTGGACCTGAAGGGTTGAAGAGCGCTCAGCCTTCAAACATTCAGAGGTACGAGACGGTTGAATACCAATAAAACCCGGAAATTTGCCAACCGTGAAAATATACTGTAGAACTGCTTAGGGAATAAAATCCAGAAAACCGAGTCCAGTCATTACGGCAACAAACTGATCAATCAGCTGGTAAAGAACTCCTGATTTTAACACCCGTTACCTGTGATATCCCATATAACAAACCCGAGGGTTGCAACAAAACACTTGATCATCTCACATCGTCTATTGATTGACAGGAATAGAAATATACTCACATCGTCTAAGGATAGACGGCAAGACACCCTGATCGAAGGAACACCATCAATACTCACATCGTCTAAGGATAGACGGAAAGACACCCAAAATCCATAATCACATCGTCTAAAGATAGACGGGAAGACACCCAAAGTTCAATACTCACATCGTCTAATGATAGACAGAAAGACACCTAAAATTCAATACTCACATCGTCTAATGATAGACGGAAAGACACCCATAATCCCGAAGGAAAAATTCAATGCTCACATCGTCTAAGGATAGACGGAAAGACACCCAAAATCCCGAAGGAACACCATCAATACTCACATCGTCTAAGGATAGACGGAAAGACACCCAAAATCCATACTCACATCGTCTAAGGATAGACGGTAAGACACCCAAATCGATACTCACATCGTCTAAAGATAGACGGGAAGACTCGCTAGGGAAACTCACCATCCGTATGATCTGACGATAAGAAACCCGCTGAAAAATCACCTGACACTTCACATCGTCTACTGATAGACGGAAAGAACACCACTTAGAGAAACCCCATCTTGAAACCCCACTGGAAAATCACCCGAAACTTCACATCGTCTACTGCTAGACGGAAAGAACACCAATAGAGGAACCCCCATCTTGAAACCCCGCTGGAAAATCACCCGAAACTTCACATCGTCTACTGATAGACGGGAAGAAAGCCATATTCGAACTCAAGACGTCTAACGATAGACGGAGAAACCCACTTAGGCACACATCGTCAATATTACTTGACGGGAGGAAAAGTCCGTCGATACCAGATGACTGATTGATCAAAGCACAACTGTCGTACAATCTGAAATACGAATAAACTGCTGAATCGCCTGAACACTGCCGCTGGATGAATGCCCCTGAACTGATCACAGAGTAGTTCACGCGCCATATGAGGCTGATAGAAAACCTGGCTTATGCTTCGTATGCATATGCATATGTTTGAATTTTCCCATGGCGTAATGCTCCATTCAGGATGGAAATGCTACGCATTTTGACAATGAAATGCAAGTATGATGCAAATATGATGACATGCAACATGCTAATGCAGGCTCGAGCTGCTGGAGAAAGTCGGGTACAGAAAACCCCTTCAGCAAAATAAATGCTGAAGACGAAGCCAACTCCGCTGGGGATAGACCGGATATCACAGAATCATTCCAGCAAAAGAAATGCTGGAAGAGTGAAATCAACTCCGCTGGAGAAATTGGGAACTTAACCGAGCACCTCGTTGAAGTAACACCCTGCTGGGGAATATAACTCTGCTGGGGAATAGCAGATGTGCCAAGTATGATTGGACTTTTCTGGGGATAGCTTACCCGTGCCAATGAAAAACTGGACCTTGCTGGATAAAAATAGACGGAGTCTTCCTGCGTACTGATGAAGCTCGGACTTGGAAACTGATGCGCCAACACGGATGGGCCTCACAGTGATCGTCAACATGGATTTGAGCTTTTAAGCTATCTTGTGATGGGTCAGGTATAACTGACGCTGGAAAACATTCTGTCTGAATGCACCGTTTTCTGGTTGAAGAGTCACGGGATAGTAACACAACTTCCCGACATTCGCCTCGCACTCGAAAATTGGCTGAATCTGCTCGAATAACTCTGAATAACCCTGACGATACGGAGCAGAACAATTCTTTCGCTTCTGATATGCCCCAGCCTGCGGGACCTCTGTAGGGATAGTCCTTGAGAGGAAGTCTGAAAATCTGTACCCTGATGGTCTGATATGAACTGCCCCGGTATTCTGAACTTCGGAGGGATACTTCTCATCAAATGCTTCTCGAACAAAGAACAACTTCTGCGCTCTTAAGATGGCCTGCCCCTGATTGCAATGACTTTGCCGAATCTCAACCTGATTGCCCCAGGATACTGACTTCGAAAGGCTGACCTGACTGGGGATCACGATAATAGCTTGCCCCTGCTCTCGGAACATTCAGGCATTCTGTATTCTATCCTGACCGTACTTTCCGTTGTAGAAAACTCTCCTGCTGTCAAGCGCTTACTCGCGAGTAAAACAAGTCATTCTGCGTGAAAGATGTATTAATGCAACACATATGACAGCTTTGACATCCAATTTGTTCACTGGTAAGAGGAAAAACAGTTTATGGCATATAATGTACAAAACATTTATCAAGAATATCAATATCAGTACCAACACGGTAAAAGGAACCCTTTCAGAAGTCAGAATCGACGCAACCTTCACCGAAGTATGCTTTCGAAACAACCTGCTTCAATTAGGACTTTTGAAGGTTATAACGTGGTCAGGTTCACGGTTTTGAAGGAAAGGATAAAGGCTCAAAGTTTATTGTAACCCACCCATTCTCCTTGATATTCTCCCATCCTACGTTCAGCTAATTCGACCTTAGCGCTCACCTCTCAGAGGCTGAAAGATAGGAGTGATAGTTCGAGAAATTATGAGTTTTGGAGTGACAGCCACTCAATCTTCGTCTTTGACACTTAGGGTCACACGACTCGCATTTGATCTGAGGATTTTTCTTTTTGTCCTCCTTTCATCTTTTTTCTTTTCATATCCCTAACTTTTGCCTGGACTAACTCTTTTGAGTTTCTTTTGATTTTCAAGTCCAGCGGGATGCCCTCATTTTTGCCTAAGTCAACTGTTTTCTTTTCTTGACTTAGCGGGCTTTTGATTCCTTTTTTTTTGCTTTCTCTTTTTTTTCGAACAAGTCGTGTGACACTGGTTGCCGGACTCATTGGAGAATAATGTGATTGTCTCACTCTTGATTTAACCATTGTGGTTTTTTAGGCACGACCTCTAGAGGCATGATTGATCCTCGAACGAACACTCCTTTTGCAATTTGGACGCTCGGCCAAATTAGCTAACACCTACCCTGCCCCAGGTTAAAGATGGAGGGTTTTTCATTCACAGAAAGAAACTCCTACTACAAGGCTCGAAGGGGTTGACAAGGGATTATCTTCCTTATATCACCGGTGTTTAGGGATTTGAAACAATGCCTGTACATCATCAGCAGGTTTTATTTCAAAAGCATACAATATCGGAAGTCGTGTGTCGTTCATTTCGTCATCCTCCCCAGATTCCTCTTAACCAGGCATTGAACATTTGCAAAAATTATTAGTGAACACGAATGGATTTAATCAAAACATGCATATTTATTCCATTATCATCAATTGAATGAAAACAACAAGCTTTACAATCAAGATTGCAATTTAAACAGGAAAGAAACTACAAACGTAAAGAAATGACAAGATAAAACACAGAAAAATGCCAGCTTCCTAGAACCGGGATTTCACATCTGCTCTGCTGCTGAACCAGCCATCTTCACAATCAGTTATTATAGGCAACTCGAAGCTGTCCTGATCTGCTTTCAGCGACCCAACCAAATTATAGGGCCCCTCGTCCTCATTCAGACGCTTTTGGGCCCTTCCTGCCCGAAGTTGATTGCTGCACTGTCAAGTAGGTCCTGCACTTTGTGCTTGAAGGCCAGACAATCTTCAATGTTGTGCCCCGGTGCTCCTGAATGGAAATCACAGCGCTCCTTGATATCATAACCTGCTGGAGGCGTGCCTGTTAGCGGGGCTAACTTCCTCTTCTCAACCAACTGCAATCGTAGCAACACCTGAAGAAGTTCGGCATATGGCATCGGAGGCACATTAAATACCCTCAACGGCCTCTGATTTTGAGCTCCTCGCTGATTGGGATGCTGTTGCCTTTTCCACTGTTGAGATCGTTGCTGTTGTCGCTGGTATCGGGTTGACTGTTGAACAACCTTCGTAGCAAATACAACATCTGTTTCTTGACTTTCACTGCACTGATTAAAGCACTCCTTATGCTTAGCCATCTTCTTTCTCATATCTGCCCCAGGAATAGGCAACAGTTGTGGGCATGGAGATTCTGACACCATGGAGTCCAGGATACGTTCTTGACTTACTGCAGCTTTAGAAACATCCGTCATCTTAACATCTACTGAGACAGGATCAATACGTACAGCTACACCGCTCGGTGTGAATTCAATATCCTTCGAGTCAATCAGGTCTTGAACATTGTGCTTAAAGGCATGACAACTTTCGATGTCATGTCCGAGTGCCCCAGAATGAAATTCACATTGCTTACTGGTATCGTGCCCATAAGGAAATGCTCCTGCTGGTGGTTCCAAAGTTCTCTTCTCAATCAGATTAAACCTCACTAAAGTCTGTAAGAGCTCAGCATATGTCGAAGGTGGCGCCTCAAATATCCTCTTTGGCTTCCCCTCCTGAATCCTCCGTTGAGCCGGGTGCATCTTTTGTTGCTGCTCAGGTTCCACAGGCACAGGTGGCACGAGCTTCTTCACTGCGGCTTCAAATAGCTGATCATCCTCCTTCCTAAGCACGTTCTTGACGACTTCCATGATCAAGCTCATTTGGGTCTTTAGCTGACTATTTTCCTCTTTGAGGATCTTCTGCTCCAGACGCATCTCTTGCATGTCTCTCATCATCTGCCTCAGCTGGCTTCGGACTTCAATCAATTCAACCTAATTTTGTTCCATATCTCTGAAGGAATTCCTGCAACAAACTGGATGTTGAGGAAATAAGACCCACAGTTCTGGTGTACCTGTTAAATGATAATGCAAAGTAGAAAGCAAACACATATTCAAAACAAGACCAGGAGAAACTCAAGCTATAAGCTCATAGACGAACATCTCCCACACATGTATAACCAACAACAGCAGCACGTAAGCACAAACGAGTACGAATACCATGACCCCAGCCAACAATCCTGGTGGTGGTCAGCAAACACTAGTGCACAAAAGCTAAACGGGTCAGCAGAGAAAACAGATGCGACACCCGGCACAGAAACCTCTAGAAACTTCTCCCATATTCAACTGAACTCTCCGTTTGACATTCTTCAGAACACACACTCCCAGTGAAGTCTTCCATGATATTAACTGACGAACCCACACAACTGGATGATGGAGAATCATTAATCTGAACAAAACCCTGGCGCGTGATGAAAATCCGGTTAGAGTCTAACAGATCCTGAACCTGACTTCTAAGCACCTTACAATCATCTGTTGAATGCCCCTGTGCCCCAACATGGTACTCACAGTGGGCGCTGGCATCAAAACCTGGAGGATATGGTGGAATCACTGGATTAGTCTCTTTCGGCGCTATTAATCCACTTCTGACCAGATCTGGCAACAGCTGACTGTACGACACTGGTAGCTGAGTAAACTGCCTTTCAGGTTTCCTTGGTCTTCGTTGGGCGTGCTGACGCGATCGACGACAGGATGACCGTTGACTTGAAATGTCTGAAAACTGATCCTGAGACGCTAGAGATTCTGAGACGACGTCATTTCCTTCTTCCCACTCTTCTTGAGAACTGACAACTGACTCATTCTTATCAACTGGGATATAAGGAATATCTCGAAGCTTTCCACTCTTGAGTCCTCTCTCAACAAGCTCCCCCATTCTCATCAGGCCCACAAAGCTTGTACAACCGAACAATTTGTCATAATAATGGCCCTTCAGAGTACCCAAGAAGATGTCAACCATTTCTCTTTCCTGAAGCGGTGGTTGAACACTAGCAGCCAATTCTTTCCACCTTTGCACATACCCTCTGAATGATTCATTCTTCGCCCGAGATAATTCTTGCAGATGTACGAGACTAGGAGCCATATCCAGGTTGTAATCGTACTGCTTCATGAAAGCTCTGGCTAAATCCACCCATGATCGAATCTGATTACTCTCTAACTGCACATACCACCTCAAGGATGCCCCAGTCAGACTATACTGAAAGCAATGAATCATCAGTTTGTCGTTTCGCACAAACGAAGTCATCCTTCAACAGAACATCATCAAATGCAGCTTCGGACAGCTATCTCCCGTGTACTTTTCAAATTCCGGCACTTTGAACTTATAAGGCAACACCAGGTCAGGGACCAAACACATGTCTGCGGCATCCAGGTTAATAGCATCTTTGACCTCCAAAACCTTAACTTTTTCTTTCAATACTCGGAACCTTCTATCACCCTCAAGAGCTCTTGAGTTTACCGTCCTGGCTACTGGGATATCTCTGCGTGGATTCCTCTCAGGGAAAACAGCACCTTGATTGCTAGCAGGAGGAAGACGTTCATTTCGGGCAACAAACTGCTCATGTCGATCTCGGTTCTCAACAGTATGCTGTACAACTTGGTCTGCAGTAACGTTGTTCGCTTGCGGGAAGTCCTCCATAGAATCATACCGAGGGTGGGACGTCATAGTAAACCCTGTCAAGGTGTTAGGAGACTGGAAATCGCCTTCAGACATAGCTACCGATTACCTGTAACTGACTACACTGCTCCAACCCCTTGGTCGTCTTCAACACTCCACTCTTGCCTCGAACAATCCCCCGAGAATCACCCTCTGGTGAAAACAAAGGCTGGATAAGTGCTCTGGCCAGCTAGAGAAATGCTATGCAATATGATTTATGCAGACAGAAAAAAATGCTAACGTGCATGTGTGCATTGGGGATATTTCCCCTCCTGTTCCAGTGTCAAGGTAGCAAGACAAGATAAACCATAAAGACAATATTTGGAAAAACCCTCATATATTTATTGGAATAACAGTCTCGTCAGGACGTTACACAACTATGTCCCATACAACTGAGATGATAAAGGAGGATCCTAACCAACATGCCTGGTGGTGATCTCAACACATAGAATACAAGAGAGAAATCAAGTGCGGGTACGGTCGCGGAAATCCCCGAGCAACTTCTTCGTCTCTGCGTGATCCGGTCGATGAATCAAGCCTTCTATCAACTGATCCCTTTTCCCCGTTCCATGGATATCTCTGACAAAATCTTCCCAAGCCTTATCTTGGGCACCATCTTCAGGTTTGGGTCTCTTGGCGTCTGCTCTGTGCTGACAATCTTCCAAATTCTTCATGGCATCAATCAGTTTGCGTTCGGCCTCGTATCAACGGCATGCTTCTTCTTCAAGCTCTTCAGTCTTCACTTTGACCTGTTCTCCCAACTGAGCGACCTGTGTCTTTAGCTCTTCTTCCCGTTCTTTGTGTTTGGCCATGGTGAGATCCCAGTGCTCTCTGAACTTAGCTAACTTCGTGTAGGCCCTTTCCAGCTCTTGTTTCTTAGTAGCCAATACACTGCTAACTGAGTCTACATCCAACTCCAGACGCTTCTTGGTTTCATTCAACTCCAATAAAGTAGTCTTCAGATGTTTCAAAGTTTCGGCCTGTTGCTTGGAAAAATATCCTGTTTCAATCTTTTCATGACGAAGCTGGGCATTCTCTTTCTCTAAAGCTTCTTTAGCCTTTGCTAGCTCTTCTTTCTCCGCCATCAGCTGCTTGTATACCTGTATGTCTATAGTGGTGGGCTCCTCCACCGGAGAAGGATATAATGGCTGAACTGCAGGGTAAGGCATAAGGAATTTCGTAGCTCGTTCACGAATCCATTCCACATACGGGCCAAGAACTCGAGTACCCCCTCTGCTACCTGAAGGCTTCCCTCTCTTATGCAGGTTCTTCCAGGCTTTCTCAAGCTTGACCAACATCTCTTCCTCTATTTCCCCAGTGAGATACATAGATTCCTGTATCTCCTCGGGCTTTGGCGCTTCCTGAGGTACATACCCAAACTGCCTGATTAATAAGGAAGGGTTGTAATTGACACACCCTTTCCTTCCTATCAAAGGAACATTAGGGAATCCTTCGCATCTGTATATGACCTCAACTCCGAACACCTCCTCATTAACCCACACCACATTCTCAGAAGTCAACCCCATCAAGCGCTCAGGTCATCCTAAAGAATCAATAGAAGTGACAAAAGGCCCTGACTTCGGCATATGACTGGTGAACCACCTGCACAGTAGAGGTACACAGCAAGAGACATTCTTTCCTCGCTGTTTTTCATTTTTATAGTGAGTGGAATGATGGATATCTCCCAGCAAGGTAGGAACTGGGTTCTTTGCAGCCAGAATATAGAAAGCATCTGCATCAACAAAATCAGGAATGTTTGGGAACAATACAATGCCATAAACACACACAGCAAGGATGGCGTCAAAAACAACCCAGCCACCCTTCTTGGCATACTCCCGAGCCTTCTCCACCAAAACATCCAACGGAAATCCCCACACATCTCCTCTTCTGATCATCTTCCCCGTCAGCTCAAACTTTCCTAAGTACAGAATAGCAGAAAGCTCATCCAGATTAGGCTTAGCGTCCGTGTGATAGAAAGGCATCTGCTCGCGAATCGGTATATCCAAGAGTGCAGAATACTCCTCCAGGGTAGGAGCCAAAACAAAATCAGGAAATACGAAACACCTGAGCTCCGCATCATAAAACTGCAACAGGGTGTAAATGCCGCTGATCTCATAAGCCGAGGGCTGGTAAACATAAGTCAGGATCCTCCCATATGTCTTCCTGAAATCTCCCATCACCTTCTTCTTAGCAATAGTAATTAACTCTGACAACAGACTGATATCTGGAGACGGGAATTTGTAGGGTAACACTCTCTTCATGGCTTCCATGTCTTGCTAGGAAACAAACACCGGAACTGGGAGGGAAAATATGTACCTGCAATACACACACGTTAGTTGGATGCAAATGGTAATGCAATAATGCAATATGATAAATGATGCAATCAGTGAACACAGGGGTTATGCTGTAGCCTGAAGAGGAACATCTCTGTGATATTAAGAACAGAAAACCACCACAGTCACCAGAACCTCATGATACTGGCTATCATCTGATACTCAAAATACCAATCCCCTGGTAAGAAATCCATCTGAACCTCTGTATCTGATGAGAAAACCATCTGATAATAGCATCAACCTCAGATAAGAAACCCATCTGATCCAGACAACATACCTGGAGATGAATCAAGAACACCGTCTGATAAATACTGAATCATGGTTTCTGAAGGCCAGTTTTCCTGCAATAACCCAATCCCCCTTATAGGTATGGACCTAATCCACGGACAAAGGTACGGCATCCTATGCGGTCATCAGCGTCACAGACTTTCATGAGTGACGATACGATTCCCAGAAGGAGTGGCATCATCAAGTCATGAAGAGGCCTCACTTAGCTGACTTCCAAATTATCGGTCCCCAGAGTCGACAATCCCCACGTCTGGACTCCCCTCAGATCCTCAGGACCGGAAAGGAGCACCTCTGCGAGAACCTCGTCTGAGCGCAGATTTCGTAGGGAACTGTGCCTGCTCAGCAGACAGGTTCGTCTACTACTCTCCGCAACTATGTCTAGGTGCATACTCAAGCCCAGGTCCGGCTTCTCACTCATAGTAACCTCCCTCTCCCACAGCAATAATCATAATAATATAGTGCTGAAAGTAAATGCGGAAAGGTAAAGGTACGAAAAAGTAAAGTGCGGAAAGATAAAACACATATGCACAACACCCAACAAATAAACACCCAAGCGCTAGGATTGACTCGCGTAGGGGATGGGAAACGGTCCCAGCATAAGGGATGGGAAAAGTCCCTAGATGCTATAAAGTCCCTAGCAGAGTCGCCAGCTGTCGCTACTGCGAAAATCGGCACCGGCTGACAGGAGAGTCGCCACCGTGCGTTATTTATCCCAACGGAGGGAAAGGAAACGCTCGAAGTAAACCTCGCAAAAACGGGAAAAGGTATGGTCATCGCAACCAAAACCTGGGTTCGGGAGTCGGTTACGCAGAGGGAAGGTATTAGCACCCCTCACGTCCATCGTACTCGATGGGATCCACGCTTGGTGTTTATAAGGAAAAGGGTGTGTTTATCTATCTATGCTAATGGTCAGTCTGAAAAGAAAAGAAAAGGACAGGACTTGACAGAACATACGGTGTTCTGGGCCTACGTACTCCCTCGTGCAATGGGAAAGTCAGAGTCAACGTAGTTCGACTACCTACGTCTAAACGGGGGGAGGTTGCTCGCCAGGACATCGCGTCCTGTTCCTACGTACTTCCACACAGCATGGAAGATCAGAGCAAACGTAGTTCGACTGACTACGGCTAAACTGGGCGTTCCCACACAGCAGTGAGAAAATAAACTGGTTTTAAAGGTACGGGAACCTACAACTACGGTCTGGTCTCAAATGCACTCGGGCAAGAGAAAAGGGATAATAATCAGTCGTCAGCGGGAGAGTCTCGATCGCACAGCCGCGAGAGAACAAAAGGTTAGTTGTTAGTGTGCTCGCTAGGATATCGCATCCTATGCCTACATATTCTCGTCTGGTACGAGAAATCAGAGCAGCTGTAGTTCGGCTAACTACGACACAAGCTATTCAAGTGCTTTTATTGAAAGGAAAGAGACACCCTAAAACTATGGTTAAAAAGGGGAATCTACCTACTGTTATCATGCCTGGTTGACCACCTAATGTCTATCATAACCTCTCCGCAGCGGAGAAGTTAGAGCTCCTAAGGGATCATGGCAACAGGACTAAACAGCAAACAGGAATCAACTGCGAAGTAAAGAAATACTGAAAATATGCATGAACGCAACAACTAAACAAGCAAGGCACAAAGGCCGCAAACCACAGAGGAAAGGGAGCTCAGCTCTACCAAATACCAGCAAGCAAAGCCACTCAATAACAAACAAGCAGAAGGAGGACCACCTCAACTTCTCATGCACACAAAGCCTATCTCTAAGATGCACCTACCTCAGAAATATCTAGATGAAACCCTAAGTCTAATGCATCACAACACCACACAAGTCAAACAACACAAAGAGAAGGCAAACCAGCCTGACAAACCCCTATCCAAACAAGAAACTACCCCTGAGCAAGACCTCTAAGCAAAACCCTAATCAAAACCCTTGATTTACCCCTGAACAAAGCCATATGCTAAACCCTAATCAAATCTCTAAGCAAAAACCCTAATCAAAACCCTAAGCAAAACCCTAAGCAAATATCTAAGCAAAACCCTAAGCACAACCCTAAGCAGAAAAATCAATCCCAGTTCTCAAGCTTCAGAACAAGCTTACCAAAGAAAGGGAGCTAAGCAGACAAACCCATAGTGCCTTCCTCGGGAAAGTACCAGGAGGTTACCACTCAGGAATCATATCCTATGCGGCTCAACAACTGTGAACGGTTTATATTCCTCCTCAGGAGAAACTAAACTCACATGAAGGCTCCGACATCATTGGATACTTGAGAAATCCTAGATGAACTAAGGGAACTAAGTGAACAGGCCCATAGTGCCTTCCTCAGGAAAGTACTAGGAGGCTTCCACTTAGGAATCGTATCCCATGTCGCTCAACAACTGCGATCGGTTTACGTTCCTCCTCAGGAGAAACTAAACTCACATGAAGGCTCCAACATCATTGGATACTTAAGAAATCCTAGATGAACTAAGGGAACTAAGTGAACAGACCCATAGTGCCTTCCTCAGGAAAGTACTAGGAGGCTTCCACTTAGGAATCATATCCCATGTGGCTCAACAACTGTGATCAGTTTACATTCCTCCTCAGGAGAAACTAAGCTCACATGAAGGCTTCAACATCATTGGATACTTAAGAAAGAGGTGAGAAGAGAGAATGGAAGGCATCCATAGTACCTTCCTCAGGAAAGTACCATAAATTTCCCTCAAACTTCAGGATCTCAAACCTCACAAACAGAGAACAAGCTCCTAGACTAGGACTCAATCCACGCATCCTTGCAAGCTCCATCAAGACTTCGCCCAGCCTCCACCTTCAAGAAGAAACCACAGGCCCTCAAACCACAAGAAACTAACTCTGAAGTTCAACCACAGTTGAACTTCAAAGTCAGAAGCCTATCAAGACTTCTCCTATTCTCAGGATCAAACAAAAATAACAGAACACCCTATAAAAATCTATCAAAAATCTAGGGGAAACCTACATGGCTCTATGATCCCAAGATCAAATCTCAAAGCCTAAGTCAACTTCTAAGTCTACTAAACAATCCCTAACAGATGAATGGTCAAGGGTTACCAACAAGTTATGAGGTCTCTATTCTCTAACCCTAAAACAATATCAATCAACCTCTAAAAAATCCACTAAAATCCTATGGGGAACATGCATTAGTCTAGTATAACATACTAAAAAACCAGAGCAAAATTCAATACCAATCAAGAGAAATAAAATCAACAAGGCAGACATATCCACAAAATATACTTCAAAATCAATAAACATGTAAAAAATGCGATTAAAATGAAAATGCATGATTAAACTAATGTTTTTGTACTATAAAATTCTAAATTGAATTATGAACATATAGAAAAAAGAAGGGAATTATTTGATCAAATCTACTATTTTTTATGCTATTTTTTCTATCATGTATGAAAACAAAGAAAATTAAAAAAAAGGAAATAAGAAAGGGGGTGCAGCAATAGCAATTCTCTAGTTGTTTATCCACTGGGCCCATACACGGGGGGTGCGCCCAGCAAAGGGGCTTAAGCCCAGACCACAATCCCATTCATCCTTCTCACGAGGGGGGGGGGGGGGACACGAGAAAATGAAGGGGTGATATCAGCAAACGAACTTAGGCCTTGACCCAATCCAACCCTAACCCACACGATCAAACAAACAAAACCCGTCCTCTCCAATTTTCTGATCACTGTTCACTACCATCTACCCTAACACGCCGCTCGCAATTCAACCTCTCTCTGCAACTCCTTTGGAAAAAAAACTCTCAAACATTCACAAACCTCAAACAAATCACCATCCCTAAATTCGAATCCATTCAACCTAACTTAAACTCTATCCGAAACAAAACCAACCTTCACATCCCAAAACAAACCCTAATTCAACTGAACATGCGACTATGAGAAGAAAAGAATCCAAACCAGGATGAAGCAATGAAGATGACGAGATTTTCTGGAGAAAGCTTCTTGAAGACGAGGCTAACGACGAAGTTCTTGAGGCCTTCAACGGAGATCTGGAAAATACCGTTGGTGGAGCTTCTTGAACGCTCTGGGAATTAACGAACACCGTGTAGAAGAAGATGAATGGAAGAAAATCTGGAAAACCGAGTATGAACACGGCGAAGGTTCGAAGGTTCTTTTGAAGGTTGATGAAAGATCTGGGCGAGATGATGAACGTATATGGGGAACTAGATGAAGATTCAAGTGGATCTTGATGAATCTGGGGATTTGATGGGGAGTGATGAATCGCTGGGAAAGTCGAAGGAGATCTGGAGACTGATGATGATCGTATGAAGTTCTGGAGAAGATATTGATGCAGGTTGAAGGATTCTGGACGGGACGATGAAGGTTTGAATTTGTTCTGGAAAATTGTTTGAAGTTTCCGGCGACGTGGTTGAGTTTTACGGCGAGTTGGTGATGAAGGTGGATGGAGGAGGAAGGGGGAGGAAGAAGAAGATTCACGGATTTCTGGGCAAAAAGTAGCTCCGGCGGGTGGTTGCGGTGGTCCGGTGACGGTTGGGGTTGCCGACGGTGGGAGTTCACCGGATTTGCATGTCGGTCAGGGGAGTTTCCGGTGAGATCTGAGGGGTGCTGGGAGGTGGACGCGTGTCACAGTTAATGGAGGGAGCTGGTGCATGCGTGCCACGTGTGGTGGCGTGGAGAGAGAGGGAGAGATAGTGGAGTCTGAGTGGAAATGAGGTGGGTCCCCCTGCTTTGCACGCGTGGCATTATTTATATATGGACACTTGGCATTTTCTGGACAAACTGACCAAAAACGAATTGGACTTGACTTACTGGGCCTCCAAAAAAACTCCCTTCTGGGCCCAAACGAAAAGGATGACCAAAACTTGAAAAACTGAATTAAAAGAAATTAAACCTAATTAAAACTTTAAACCCAATTAACTAATGATTAATCCTAATCAAACTAATTAAAACTTTAAACCCAATTAACTAGTAAACTCAACTAAACTCTAAACAAAAGATTAAACCCTAATTAACCTCTATTGATTAAAATCTAATAAAACTCTAATAACCTCTATTAAAATCTATATCAAAAATTAAAACTATTAAAATCTATTATTGATAAAAGAAAAAACTATACTCTTTCTATATTATCCTAAAAACAATTAAAAGCTATTTAAAATCTATTATATTCTAAAAAAAATTAAAAAACTATTAAATCTATTAAAAATTCTATAAAGCTCTAAAAAAAAGATTTAAACTATTAAAAAATGGTTAAAAAATCTATTTAAATCCTAAAAAATCTAAAAAGCCTATTTAAAATCCACAAAAGGCTATTAAATCCTAAAAAGAAATGCAGACAAATGCAAATAACCAACATAAAAAACGCGAAACCAAATCGAAGCAAACAGTAAACCCCTGGCATCAGAATATCCCAAAAACCACCATGTGAGCTGCATACACCGAGAAGCGCACAATTTCCCGAAAATAAAACCCTGATTATCTAGATTGGATCTGAAATATCTGGTAAATGAAAACCAAGCTGTAACTCTGATATCCTCTGTCTGTGCACAAATGTCAGGCATCTGATATGCGAATATGAATTGAACCACGAGCCAGATAGGAGAACCGGTTGGTCAAATTTTAGGGTGCAACAATAAGCAGCATGTTTTGAACAACTCAAGAACAGTTTCAGACAACACCATTGCAAATTCAAATGTGACCTGTACAACCAACAATGCAAATTCTTAAACCAAAGATGCGAGTCTCCATTGCTACACTCTGTCCTGATCCAACGTCTGAAATGGCTACCGGGGAAGTAGTGCATCAACAATGAGGAGCTAAAGGGGTTGGTATTCAATTTGTTCGTCCCATTGACTGCAACGAGAACATCAGTTGATACAACACCTATACAACCTATTAGATGCAGAAGTAAATTTATAGGCATTCATAACAGGGAGCAAACTTTGGATTATCTTCACCAGTTGTGCCTGCCAAAGTTTTCAACTCTCAAAGGAATGCCAATTTTCCCCAACAACTTTGTCATGTTCTGTTCAAGCTATAAAGCCAGTAAAGCAACTTGCAGAGAACAATGTCCAAAGATCAATATATTATCCAAACAGAGGCATAAAGGTATCAATCCAAAAAAGGTGAAACTTGACCTTAAAGCTATACTATCAAACAGAGGCATAAAGGTATCAATCCAAAAAAGGTGAAACTTGACCTCAAAGCTATACTATCAAAACCTGTAGTATGCGCTACTATTAGCCAAGTTTATGCAGCCATATCTACGTCGGTCCAAAATAAGTCCAAAGGAGGTTGAGGCTTGCGAACATACAACCCAGGAGAAACGGCTGAGGACCTACAATGAACGCTTAACTTGGTTTGCAGCCACTCTTTTACAGCTTGGTTCCATACCTTCTTCAGATATTGCTCAGTCCTAACACCAAAGAAACAGAGATAATAAGCCATTGAATTTACTTAAAGGAATTTTCCAAAATTCAGGACTGCTACCAACACTGAAGCTTTGGGTTCACCAGTTCCATTACCGTAACTACGTTGGGCCGCTAGTTTCCCTTGGCCCGAAACTAATTGCTATTCACCCCTGCCAATTGACAATTCAGAGTTAGTAAAACCATTGAGGAATATACCTGTTTGAGGAAAGATTCAAGACAGCTAGCAAATCCAGAACATTGAATCATAACATTAAACGTGATTGGAAAAATATCATAGATTGAGATTTTCATTAACAAGTATCATTACAATCAGACGGAAAGGGAAAGAATTCAAATTTTTTGTCTAAACTAAAATGGAAAATACAAATCAAGTAATCATGGCATTTAATCAGAATTTCAAGCAAAGAGATCTCATATGAAGCCTATAAAAGGAGGAATTTGAGACAAGAAAGGGGACGTTGGAGAGAGGAATTTGTAATCACCACAAGAAAAAAAACCCTAAGTTTCATAATCCAAAAGATTGAAGGAGAAAGCTTATCTGTTTCAACCATCGAAGTCTTGGAGCCATCATCACCCAAGTCGTTGCCGTCTCTAATCCGCCGCCATACCAACTCTCGATAAACTATCGATCCATGTTGAGATTATTGAACTTTTGATAGTTTCTGTTTGTGTTTCAGGTTCAAGAAATGGCGAAAACATTGAAGGGATGAAGGAGAACGAAAGCGATCGGGGAAGTGGAGAGAAGAGACCGAGCGATGTTAGGGATGTCTGGGGAATCTAGGGTTTCTGTTTCGTTTTTTTGTATTTTTTAATTTGTAATCATATATGCAGCACACGCACTACACCATACACCTGCACACACTCATTCGCCCTAATCAATTCTATAATCAGGTTTTTTTAATTTAATTAACCTCAATCAACCTTTTATAAAATTAACTTATGTTTTTTAATTAAGTTAACCTTTTAATAAACTTTTATTTAATTTAACTTTTTATAATATTTATTCAGCTTTTTTAGTCTATTGAAGTAATAATTAAATTTCATTTGCCCTTTTATTTAGTAAAAAAATCATTTCATATTTAAAATAACTTTAAAAATAATAATAATTAATAAACTTTTTTTTTAATTTCAATTAACTTTATCCTTCATAATAATAAACTAGAATCCTTTTGTTTAATAAATATTTTGCAAAGACTTTTTTATTTAAAACCTTTCCATTTAATTGAACTATAATTCAAAAACTTTTTACTAATTAAAATCAACCAATTCATAATTTAATTTCATAATTAAAATTAAGACACCTTTTAACTAAAATCGATGCAACTTTTCTCCCTAAAACCAATCTCGCTAATAAATAAGTTAATTCAACATTACTCGTAAAATAATCCCGTCTAAAATCAATCAACATCGTAATGCAATCAGTCGAGCACGCTTACACCTCACATTCACTCCCACACACTTCAGCGCTTTCATGCGTCCGTGTATGCCTTATCTATCTGTCTTTACTTATTCACAACTTTATATTTTCGCATTTATGTTATTGCATCGCATTCCGTCCAAAGGAAGAATCTGCGCATGATTTAAACCACCGTTCGTATGCACCTACATTTGCATCATTCTCTTACTTGATCCTTGATCTCATTCAAGTCGATCTTCTAAGTTAGATCCTACCCCATAGGAAGGACCTGTATCTTTACAACTTAGACAAACACATTCAACAACTCAATACAATTATTCAAACATTAGAGAAAGATGTTAATCATCTTAAGCGATATAGAATCTCCACCCCACAACAATTACAATCTCTCACACTTGTGGCGGTTAAATCTCTCTTAAAATGACAACTCATCTTTTCTCCTAAAACCAATCAATCAACTACCCTAAACCCGTAGGAACTTTTACCACAGTCAAAGAACTCCTCAAACCCTTTAGGGGAACTACAGATACTCTAATTCCACTCCCGTAAGGATATGTAGGCATAAGATGCAATATCTTATCGAGTATACTTAAAAATAAACCCCTAGGTCTTTCAACCATTAAGCAGATAAACCTTAGCAATAAACAACATAAAAACAAGAGGTTCCTGTAGAGTACTACAGAAACTTAGGATGCTAGCACCTTCCCTAATTTTAACCAACCCTCGAACCTATAACTCTCTAGCTTGCATTTGCATTGCATTGTGGGAATTTCGATCTTTATCCCTTCCTTATTAAAGTTCGGTTGCAAATGAATAAGATTCAAACTAATCAATAGTTTGGTATCCAAATTTCACTGCGATAGTCACCACTAATCTTGTACTCCAAAATACAAGGATAATCAATTAAATATTTATGAATTCCATAAATAGCTGTTGATCTTAAATCCTTGTCCATAAAAACAATCCTGTAGGATATATGATCTACCAAATATCAACAGAAATCAAGAATTCTTGTGTCAACATATTTCTAGTCAAACAACATGTTGAAACATTAAGTCTGTCACCCTTTACTCAACGTGCCTATGACTTTCCTTTGCTGACAGAATCCTTGCAAGTCATGAGTGGTGAAAATAAATCACCTCCTACTATCTTCAAGTTGAATAACATCCATCAGAACCAAAGCTCTACAGAAATCAATCTTCAGCATGAAAACCAGATTATCCTTCTAGAAGAACTCTTAAACACGACCAGAGATGCCTTTATGAGTGAACTTGAGAGAAATCTCAAGTATCTTTGGCAACTTAGTCGCACAGTGTATTTACCAATTTCATAGATCATGAATTTGATAAATACGGTCTCAACTCACCTTCTCTGCAAACTGACTTCAAGGTACATGATAGAACCAAACTTTCTAGTACCAAGTCAACAATAGAAGATATCAATAAACAACTCTCTTCATCCCATTGCTCCTGACTTTGGAACAACTAGAGTTTTAAAAAAATGCTGATATCTTGAAGAACAGAAATCAATAAGCAAAATCTTCCACAATCTTTCTTCAATCACAACTCCATAATAACAAGACTACCAGAGTTCTTCCATCAGAAATATATGCAGCAGAACCACCAAAGAACATCTTCAACATGCCCTAAACAAGATGTCAAACATCTTATAGGACACCATATAGAAGAACTAGCCACTCCACCTGCAGTTGTTGTAGAAACTCCTCAGAAACCTTGAACAATCATCAATAGTTGTTCCTCTTGATCCAGAACACTCATGTCAACCATCAATACCCTTGAGTATATCAGAATGAATGATCTGATCTCTCCAACTCCTCCTTGTTTAAATCACCAGAAAGTATCTCCCAAGATCTCATCCCGAAACATACAGGATGTCTGCTCTTATACCAATTGAAATTCTGGCATAGCATATCATAAATGTCCCAAGAGATGTCGAGAGATTGTTCTTTGCATAACATCTAAACAAGGGCAGAACCAAGAACCTTCAACACAATTGCAGATTCATAAAACAATCTCGTGACATATGTCCCAACATCAGTCAATACATAAACTTCTGATCAAGAGAGCAGATTAAACAGAATATAACATAATGATAAATAACATAGAATATGATGACCCAGCTCGGTGAACAACAACACCTACATCTGGGAGCTACCAAGCCAAGAATGAATTCACTATTAGCATCATTAATTTAGAGCTGAACTCTCTCGTTTACAACTCCTCACTTAATCACCATCTAGATAAGAGAAACCTATCTCAATCCCTAAATCACAACATGTGGTACCTAACAGTTACTACTTCCTGTAACTGCATTATTCTGATCAACAATCAGTTAAGACTTTTGACTGACAAACAATTCATGGATTTTCTTCAAAGCTTCATCTATGAATAATACACAATTTATTACCTCACGGCTTCTGAATTTATAAATCTATGTATACCACAATGTATCAATCGATACAAAGGGTGACTTACAACACAAGAAAGTACACGACTTTCAGAATCCTAAATCTTTATTTTCTACTTTGCAAAAGTCTTAATAAGAATTCTTCTTCTACTCTAACATCTTGGTCTTCCTTTTATAATCTTCAGCAGTCTATGGGCTTCGAAATATCTATTTAATTATTCCTTGATCCATGCCTTAGATCTTGGAACTAATATGCAAATATTCTGCTGAAGCAAAATCCTGTACATCAGCAACAGACATGATGTCCTAACATCGTGTTGGGGCATCTTATCCAACATGTCTTCTTTCAGTAGAATTCTTCTTGTTGGAACATCTTGTGCAACATCCAGTTTTACCAAAATTTGTTCAAATATGCAGAGCCTTCAAATAAGAATAAATCTTTTTTATTGATCACGCCTCTTATTCTTCACCCTTTACTCAGGTGAAACAACCACTCCTTGATTGCAAGATGATTCTACACTACACAGAGAATTGAAAGATGAAAATGAGACAATTGAAATGAGAGAAAAGAGAAATTCTAGAAGAAGAAGAAGAAGAAAACTGTATTATTGTGCAAACTGCACTTGAAATGTTTGTTATAATGTGTGTTAATTATAAGTGTGATTGTAGATTTCTTTATTTCTTATACCAATGTTTTTTGTCTGTTATTGATTGCAGGTTTGGTCTGGTGTGCAGTGGTTTTTTTTCTTGGATTATTATGGCTGCTGGCTGGATGTGCGTGGTTGGGAGATGCGTTTTTGCAGGTTTCTGTTTTGATGATATGCTGCTATTGTTTTTGTAGCAGGTGGTGACTTGAGATGGTAGTAGAGTAGCAGGCAGCACAGGTTGTCTTGAGGTGTGTGTGCAAATTGGGGCAAGTTATCCTTGTGCTTGGGGTAGGCTTTGTACTATTATGCAGAAGTTCTTTTTCAGGCATCAGTTGTTGCAATTTTTTGGTAGCAGGATGAGGTTTTCGCAGTTTGTTTGGTTTTGTGGCATGTCTTTATTTTTTTTGGCGGAAAACCCTTTATATCCTTTCAATGACATCCCATTCACTCTTTTTTGACCATGGGCTGTGTAGTGTAACTTCAATCTCTTACTATCTTCTTTTTTGGAATATTTGTAATGTATGGACATGTAAATAATAATTAAAAACAATGTGCTTTGGTTTATGGACTTGAAGTTTTTTTTGAATGATTTTTGTGTTGATATTATAATAGAAATGAGTTGGATATGGATAAAAAATAAACAAAGAAAGAAAAGGAAATTGAAATTGATAAAATAAAATGGATAATGATGGATTAAGATGTTGATTTTATTTTATGGATAAATTGATTTGGAAAAAAGAAATGGCAAATGATTATTTATAAAGTGAATGGAAATGGATAGTGAATGGATATGGGTAAAAATAATAATGAAATTTGTTTTAAAATGAGTATTTGATATGGGAATATTGAATGAAAGAATGTGGATTAAATAAAATTAATATGGTTATTTGGACATAATAAAAAAATGAATAAATAAAAATAGATTCAAAAATGGTTAGAATGAATATTGGATATTGGTATTTGGTAATGGAAAATGGATTGGAATATGAGAAAGATTAGAAAATATGGTGTAAAGGGAAATGAAAATAGAAGAAGGGTTTATGGTAGAAAAAATGGACTAGAATGGATTATGAACTTTGTTTAAAGACCGAATAACCAAATGAATCCAAAACCTATTTCAAGCTTTTCACCAACATCTGATTAAATGCACACAACTACCATTGAACAGCTCGCAAAAGAAACAACAACCATCTGAGTGAGCCGACCTCTAAATCTCCAATCAAGAGAACCATGAATCATCTCGAATCTGTCTAGATAAGTCTCTGGGGAAATAAATCCACAGAGGAGCATCGTTTGAATTGATGGATTATGATAAACCTGATAACTTCCACATATGACAACTTAAATTTAGGTACACACCACTGTGAAAACAAACAATGCCACAGATAACTCGCAACTGAAGAAGATTCTTAATGGTTTGACCATGATTAGGTCAAACTTCCCTCTGATATTGATCATGACCGAACAAAACACGCTTGACTTGAAACCACGTCACCGTCCCTGATAACCTGATCTTCTATCCCTGATGAAAAATAATCCCTGATCCTAAGCTAGCTGGCTATAAGCTTGCCAACTAACTTGAACCCAAAAAGTGATGAAAATCTAGGCCCTTGACGCCTGACCATTCTTGAAGAAAGTAAGCCTGACACTTGAGGATTTAACTTAGAGAAAGCTCCTGATCCAATGTCTTAGAAGACCAATGCAAAATATGATTATGAATTATGACCTATTGATGATGCAAATGAACGCGAAGCAAAGCCATTCAAGGTTAGAAAAAAGAGAGGGCAAATTTTGGGGTGCAACAATATGTTTATACACCAGACAAATAATATAATTTTTACTATAATCTTCTTCAGGCTTAAATAGTCTTTTCGTTTATGTAAGTTGGCGTGTTTTTGTTTGTAGTCCATAATTCTTTTTTTTTGTGTGGAAGTAGTCCTTGAATGTTAAAATCTTTTAGTTCATAAAGTGAAAATCCAGAGGAATATTCGAAGGAAAATCTACAGATTTTACATCCGCGGGAAAAATCGAAGGAAAATCAGTAGGAAACCTGCAGATTTGGATTTTAAGGACTAAAAATAAAAAGATTTAACATTCAATGATTATTTCCATACAAAAAGATTTAGGGATTAAAATCAAAAACACGTCAACTTACAGGGACGAAAAAACTACACACACACACACACACCACCCCCTCCAATGTAGGCGAGTTTCGATTTACCCCTTGTAAACAAAAATTTTTAATCCCGCCTTGAAATGTTAAAATTTTATGTCTAAGCATCAAAGTTACCCCCTTATAATTTTTATTTATTTACCCCCCCCCCCCCCCCCCCCCCCCCCAGATTCAGTGTTTAAATTTCATGCTTAGAGGGGTAAAAACAAAAAAAATATATATTACAGGGGAAATCCAAAAAAAAATATCATAGGGGGTAAATCAAAACTCGCCTACATTATATATATATATATATATATATATATATATATATATATATATATATATATATATATATATATATATATATATATATATATATATATATATATATATATATATATATATATATATATATATATATATATATATATGTATATATATATATATATATATATATGTATATATATATATGTATATATATATGTATATATATATGTATATATATATATATATATGTATATATATATGTATATATATATATATGTATATATATGTATATATATATATATATATATATATATATATATATATATATATATATATATATATATATATATATATATATATATATATATATATATATATATATATATATATATATATATATATATATATATATATATATATATATATATATATATATATATATATATATATATATATATATATATATATATATATATATATATATATATATATATATATATATATATATATATATATATATATATATATATATATATATATATATATATATATATATATATATATATATATATATATATATATATATATATATATATATATATATATATATATATATGATATTGGGTCGAACTCTAGTATGGTCGAAGGGTAGCTTCTGGTTCGAATGGAATTAAGCCTGAGGTCGAAGTTTGTTCGCATGCTGCTGTCGAAGATAATGCATGTTGTAGTCGAAGTTGGTTCTAACATGCATTATTTAATATTGCTAGGTTATTAATATATTGTATTATGTCTTCCTTGTAAGCCCAAGTGTTTAAGTTAGCTTGTACCCTAAGTTAGCTTGTAATGGGTAATTGTTAAAAAGCCCATTAGGTTAGTGTGCTATTTTTATTATAAATAGGATGCTAGTTTCTCAATCTTGGCATAAGAAAATATAGGAAGATAAAATCTTAATTTCAAGTGAGAGAGGTTATTTTGTTATTCTTGTATACTTGTAATCTTGTTTTAAGAGAAAAAAAAGAATAGCAGTTTAATAACCAATCCTTATTGTTCCTTGTTATTTTACCTTGTCTTCTTTGTTAACCCTAACCTTTGTGTGTTTCTTGATCATAAAGAAACTGTTTATACTTTGTTAAAAGGTATCCGATTCACAACAAATTGGTGTGGTGAGCATGGAGAAGATGCCTTCAATAAAGTATGAGATTGAAAAGTTCATCGGAGTGAACGACTTTGCTCTGTGGCGCTTGAAGATGAAAGCCCTACTGGTTCAGTAGGGTTGTTTGGAAGTGTTGAAGGGTGAGACATCCATGGACGCTATGTTAACGACAAAAGAAAAGACAGACATAATCGAGAAAGCCCACAATGCAATATTTTGAGCCTTGGTGATATGGTTCTTCGACAGGTATTAAAGGAGACTACATCATCAGGAATATGGGTAAAACTTGAAAGTTTGTACATGACCAAATCTCTGGTGAATCGACTCTACCTGAAGCAAGTTTTGTATTCATTCAAGATGAGTGAAGACAAAGTGTTGGCTGAGCAGTTGGATATGTTCAACAAGCTGATTCTTGATCTTGAAAATATTAATGTGAAGATCGACGATGAAGATCAAGCACTGCTGCTGCTGTGTGCTTTGCCCATAACACATGCTCACTTCAAAGAAACTCTCTTGTATAGAAGGGAGTCCCTGACCTTTGAAGAAGTTCAATCAGCCTTGTATTCTAAGGACTTAAGCAAATGAAAGGAGCATAAACCTTCGACGGTGGGTGAAGGTTTGGCCGTTAAGGGAAATTCTTGCGAAAGGATGGTAAGTTTGACAAGAAGAAAGGTAAAAGTCAACAGAAGTCTTATAGTGGCGAAACATCTGGTATTCGATGTTATCACTGTAAGAAGGAGGGCCACACAAGAAAGGTGTGCCCTGAACGCCTGAAAGATCATGAAGGTAATGGCAATGCAGCCATTGTCCAAGATGACTTCGACTCATATGATGCTCTTGTGGTTTCAAGTGGCGACTCGAGAAAAGAGTGGATTATGGATTCAGGTTGCAATTGGCACATGACTCCAAACAGAGAATTTTTCAAGGAGCTATGTGATCAAGATGGTGGATTTGTGCTATTGGGAAACAACAAATCTTGCAAAATTGCAGGTATTGGATCTGTGAGATTCAAGCTCCATGATGAGTCAATAATATTATTAACTGAAGTCAAGTATGTGCCTGACTTGAAGAGAAATTTGATTTCTCTTGGTGAATTCGATAGAAAGGGATATGTTTTTCAAGGAGAGAAAAGTATCTTAAGAGTCATGAAGGAGTCAAAGAAAGTCTTGAGAGGCGTGAAGAAACAAGGCTTGTATACTCTTGAGGCTGAGGTTGTAAGTGGTTCGACAAATGTTGCATCCACGAAAGTTGTGTCGAAGATAAAATTATGGTACATGAGATTGGACCATGTCAGTGAAAGAGGCATGGTCGAATTGGGGAAGCAGAACTTGCTAGGATGTGACAAAGTTGAAAAGTTGGAGTTTTGTGAATCTTGTGTATTTGGTAAATCCTGTAGGGAGAAGTTTAACAAAGGCAAGCAAAGAACACATGGATCCCTGGATTACATTCATGCTGATCTTTAGGGGCCTGCAAGGAATCCTTCACACTCAGGTGCAAGGTATTTTCTATCCATCGTTGATGACTATTCCAGAAAGTTATAGGTATTCATTCAGAAGACGAAGGATAAAACTTTTGAGAATATCAAAAGTTGGAAGATTCTGGTCGAAACTCAAACTAGCAAAAAGGTTAAGAGGTTGAGAATTGACAATGGCCTTGAATTCTGCAACGAAGCGTTTGATAGTTACTGTGTTGAGTATGGGATTTCAAGGCATAAGACTGTAGTAGGTACTCCTCAACAAAATGGCTTAGCTGATAGATTCAATCGAACAATCCTTGAAAGAGTTAGATGCATGTTGGTTAGTGCTGGATTGAAGAAGGTGTTTTGGGCAGAATCTGTTTCGACAGCAGCTTACTTGATAAATAGATTCCCTCGACTACCTTGGGAATGAAGACATATGAAGAAGTTTGGTCGGGACATCCACCTAGTCTCGATAGAATGAGAGTATTTGGTTGTGTGGTCTATGCTCATATTAGGCAAGACAAGGTCGAACATAGAGCTCTAAAATGCATGTTCATGGGATACCCTAAAGGAGTCAAAGCTTATAGACTATGGTGCCTAGAGTCAGGTCATAAGAGGTGTATCACTAGTCGAGATGTAGCTTTTAATAAGGCAAAGATGACTTTCAAGAAAACTGATAATGTTGACAAAGAGCTGGAACAGGGAAAGATTCCTGTTGAGGTGGAGCATGTTGATGCTGAATTGCGTACCTCAGATGAAGTCGAACAAGACGCAGAAGATGTTGTCGAAGATGAGGAGACTGATAATGTCTATCGTCTAGCAATAGACAGGTCGAGGAGAGTCATCAAGCCACCTCAGAGACTTGGGTATACATATCGTATATCTTATGCCTTAATCTCTACAAGTGAGGTTCTAGACGAAGAACCTAGAGACTATAAGGAAGTTATGAGGAGTCGAAAGAAGACCGAATGGATAAAGGCCATGGATGATGAGATGAAATCTCTTCATGATAACAAAACCAGGGATCTGATCAAGAAACCTGCTGGATCCAGGTTAGTCAACTATAAATGGATTTTCAAAGTTGAGGAAGGAATCAAAGAAGTGGCGTCGAAGAGATACAAGGCAAGATTGGTTGCTAGGGGGTTTACTCAGAAATAAGGTATCGACTTTAATGATGTGTTCTCTTTTGTTGTGAAGCACAGATCCATTCTAATGTTGCTTTCCACAGTGGCACAGTTTGATCTTGAACTGGGACAAATGGATGTGAAGACTGCGTTCCTGTATGGTGACTTAGATGAAACAATCCTGATGAGGTAACCTGAAGGGTATATCAAAAAAAGGGAAGGAAGATATGTGTGCAAGTTGAATAGATCCTTATATGGACTGAAACAATCTCCTAGACAATGGAATAAGAGATTCGACAAGTTCATGGCACACATAAGTTTCATCAGAAGTCAGCTCGACCACTATGTTTACTTCAGATTTCGACTGGGTAATTCATTTGTTATTTTGTTGCTCTATATGGATGATATTCTAATAGCAAGTAACAATGTCGAAGATGTAATGAGGGTGAAGGCTGAACTTAATAAGGAGTTTGACATGAAGGATCTGGGAGCTGCGTCTAGGATTCTTGGGATTGACATCTGAAGAGATAGAAAGCAGTCAAAATTATGCTTATATCAGGAGGCATACCTATGGAAGGTTCTAAAAAATTTTGGTATGTCGAATTCAAAGCCTGTTGTGACTCCAACAAACCCTTAATACAAGTTGAGTATAGATCAGTGTCCCAACACTGATGTTGAAAGAACTTATATGAATAGCATTCCATATGCTAATGTAATGGGTTCTTTGATGTATGTTATGGTCTGTACTAGACCCAACATAACATATGCAGTAAGTCTTGTAAGTAGGTACATGGAGAATCCTGGAAAGGCTCACTGGCAAGCATTGAAGTGGATTCTAAGGTACATAAATGGGTCTATGAATAGAGTCCTAATTTATGGTGGAGCCTTGGGTGAAGATAGTAAAGCAGAAATCGAAGGATATGTCGACTTTGATTATGCAGGTTGTATTGACTCTAGAAAATCTATTTCTGGATATGTGTTCACTATGTTTGGGACAACAATTAGTTGGAAAGCAACACTTCAGAAGGTCGTTGCCTTATCAACCACTGAAGCTGTGAAGGAAGCATTGTGGCTTGAAGGTTTTGCAAAGGAGCTGAAACTTCAAGGTCGAGTTATCACTGTTAAATGTAATAGTCAAATTGCAATACACCTGTCAAAGAATTCAGCCTATCATAAGCGAACCAAGCACATTGATGTGAGGATGCATTTCGTCAGAGGGGTAATCGAACATGGAGAAGTCCAAGTGCTTAAGGTTTGGACAAATCATAATGCTACTGATATGATCACCAAGACGTTGCCCAGTTGCAATTTTTTCCACTGTATGCAGTTGATAAAGTTGCATGAAGAAAGCTAGTTCCTTGATGTTATAGAGTTAGATCCAAGGAGGAGATTTGTGAGATATTGGATTGAACTCTAGTATGGTCGAAGGGTAGCTTCTGGTTCGACAAGAATTAAGCATGAGGTCGAAGTCTGTTCGCATGCTGCCGTCAAAGATAATGCGTGTTATAGTTGAAGTTTGTTCTAAGATGCATTAGTCAATATCACTAGGTTGTTAGCATATTGGATTAGGCATTGCTTGTAAGCCGAAGTGTTTAAGTTAGCTTGTACCCTAAGTTAGCTTGTAATGGGTAATTGTTAAAAAGCCCATTAGGTTAGTGTGCTATTTTTCTTATAAATAGGATGCTAGTTTCTCAATCTTGGCATAAGGAAAAATAGGAAGATAAAATCCTAATTTCAAGTGAGAGAGGTTATTTTGTTATTCTTGTATACTTGTAATCTTGTTTTAAGAGAAAGGAAATAATAGCAGTTTAATAACCAATCCTTGTTGTTCCTTGTTGTTTTACCTTGCCTTCTTTGTTAACCCTAACCCTTGTGTGTTTCTTGATCATAAAGAAACCGTTTATACTTTGTTAAAAGGTATCCGATTCAAAATAATATATATATATATATATATATATATATATATATATATATATATATATATATATATATATATATATATATATATATATATATATATATATATATATATATATATATAATTTATATTTATGAATCAGTAATACCTTAGAGTTCTAAATTTTTGTTACCATTTAATAAGTGGATTATTTGACTAATGAAAAAGTTAGAACCTTAACCTTACTATAGTGGTGTCATTAGTAATAAGTGTAGAAAGTCGAGGGTATTATAATCTTTTTCACTGTGGTTATTTAAGCTCCTCCTTAAGGAGAAAATCTTATTATTCCTTCAATTGTCTCTCTCTTTAAATCAAAATCAAGGGTAGGGAATAAAAGGAACGTGGACTTAGGAGGAATAGGAAGAAAGATTTCATCTTGTGTATATTATCCATTACATTTTCCAATTGAGAGCAAAGAGCAAAGTTGTTCTTCATCATCATCTCTTTTACCTTTCATTTTCCAATTTATATTTTCTTAAGGTAGGTTCATATGTAGTTACATTGGGATAAAAATTTCATGTTAGGTTAGGAACTTTTGAGGGGGGAAGAATGATTTCTAAACCTATATTGAATGTTACATTTGTGTATCTGATAACTTTGTGTTGCATGAAAAATGCCTAGTATGTTGCATGTCACATGAAATCGTTGATGATGAATTGAAGAACATGTTAGGGTTAGTAAATTTCACCTACTTGATTGATACCTTGGTGTGAAACTAATCATATGCATGATTAATTATATATTATCACTATTAGTTGGCTGTAAAATTGGAACTGAGACAAGTTTTTGGGGTTAAAATGTGAGAAAATTTGCACTAGTGAAAACCGCATTTCCCGTAGCTGACACGGGTCGTGTCATGTGACACGAGCTAGTCGTGTCGCTCTCGAATTTTGGTATGGGGAGGGATTATGAAGTTAACACATGTCATGTCATGTGAAACAGACAGATCGTGTCAGGGGTATGAGATGACATGGGAACAACACGGACCATGTCACCTGACACGGAAAGGACGCATTGCACTCTTGTTTCCCCCAATTCTGCATAGTTTCAGAATTCTGTCAATGTTTAGCCTAGAACGCATCAAATTTAGATGGTGTGCTTGTGTCGTCATGATAGTTTGATAAAGAAAATAGGAAACTCACCGGTAACAGGACGTAAGATACAATATTTTAGAAGTTAAGAGGATGTACACATACCCAAGTTATGAACCATAGTAGTTAGACTATTAATACGATGGCTTAAGCGACATGAATAACATATAGGAAATATGCATACACATATGAGTATGTGATTGAAAAACATGCTTGGTGAGTAAATAACTCTAAGGAAAAATTAATGTTAAGATGAGGTCAAACGGAAGTAGTATGCTTTGTTCCCTATATACTTACGTACTGTCGCTACTGCGAAAATCGGCGCCGGCTGAACAGAAGAGTCGCCACCGTGCGTTATTTATCCCAACGGAGGGAAAGGAAACGCTCAGAGTAAACCTACCGCAAAGACGGGAAAGGAATGGTCATCGTAACCAAATCCTGGATTCGGGAGTCGGTTACGCAAGGGGAAGGTATTAGCACCCCTCACGTCCGTCGTACTCGACGGGATCCACGCTTGTTTTCGGGTATGGATTGTTATTCTATCTACTCTACAGGTATGGGGTTAAAGGAAAATAAAATGACTCGGCAAAGTATCGCACTTCATGCCTACGTATCCCCGTCTGAAACGAGAAATCAGAGTCAACGTAGTTCGCCTACCTACAAGAAAGGAGGGGAAGGTTGCTCGCTAGGATATCGCATCCTATGCCTACGTACTTTCATACAGCATGAAAGATCAGAGCAAACGTAGTTCGGGCCACGTACGATACAAGTCTGTTTTGATTGCTTTTATTCCTTCTGAAAAAGGTTTTTCTAATTACCGGCCCCAGCGGACAAAAATGACGTCTTGATGAGTTCACATTCTTTTACGGAAGAAGTGTCTTTTATTGTGTTTGAAAGAGTTATTGTGTTTTTCTGTTTGTTTTGAGAAGAGAAGAGACAGAACTCTATCCTATGGTTACGAAGGGAATCAAACTAACCTAATGTTATCATGCATGGGTTAAGACCTAGTGTCTATCATGCTCCTCTCTTGCGCAGAGAGAAACAGAGATCCTAAGGGAATAGACGGAAACAGAAACAACAGCATATAAACAATGAAGCAGTAAAATGCATGGATGCAACAATACAAGCGAGGCAAGGGAGTCCCACTCAACCTCGAACCTAGAAAACAATAGGCAAAAGTGAACAGGATTCACTTTCAACCCAACAGGCTAAACAGTAAGCAATACAGTCAAGAAAACCAATCAATACATCAGAAATGAATAACAGCAGAAAAATAAACAGCCACAGCAGCCCTGCATCAACACCTATCTTCAAGTCATCTCCAAACAGCTACAAGCTTCAGCAAGCATCAATCTCCATCTCCACAGGCTTCAAGCAAGGTCTTTGTCATCAGTCTTCCCTCTGCAATGGCTTTTCTTCAAGTCTCAAACTCCAAGAGGAATATCAGTCAACAAGATAGGATGAATGTTAAACAGTAAACTGCCTACCAAGGGTGGCCCATTAACTGTTAACATTATACAGACAATTTTCTCTCAAAAGTTCTATCTTTCAAATACATTCACTGATCCTTCCAAAGGAAGGAGGTGGATATTTGAAAGAGACTTTGAATCATAGAGAAAGGATGGATGCAGACAAGGCATTCCATGGTTGAGAAACAAACTTTCTACTCTAGAGCTCTGCCTAGCTCCTAAACCCTACACTCCTCAACAGCTGCCAGCAAAGGTCTCATCATCAACTCTGGAAGTTGGTCTTCAAGCTCTTGATCTCCAATGGCTTCATCATCACAAGTCTTCAGCTCTCCCAATCCCCAAAGCAATCCCAATACCCACACAGACAAATCATAATCCCCAGAGAGGGCACACCACACCAGTCAAGCAAATATGGACAGTACTAATAGCAGTAGGGGAATCCTAATATTTTCTAAGGGAAATAACTACCCATAATCCCTATAGTCCCATACCCCAAAGATTCAATTTCTAACTCCTAAGGGAAATGCACTAATTCACCTATGTTATCACCTAAACCCTAATTTTGTTCATGTTATTCACACCTAAACAAATCTCCTAAAATTAAGTCCTAAAAATATGAACTAAATTTTATATACAAGCTAAAAGTCTAAACTAACCAACCTAAAAAGAATGGATTAAAAATGGTAAAGCATCTATTCAAACCAAAATTAACAAATTCATGTACTAAACAAACCATTATTTAATCCTATTTAAAATAAAAATATGCCAAAAATATGAAAATGGAATGAAATATTAATTTTTTTTATGTGATATTTTTCTTGACAAAATTATGAGCAATGTGCAAAAAGAACCAATGAAAATCATGCATTTTTCTATTTTTTATGATTTTTTGAAGAATTAAAAATTTGAAAGAAAAAATAAAATTAAATTAATTGAAATGGGGTGCAGTAAGCAATGAAAAGCAGTTAAAACAACCAACTGGGCCCAGACTGGGGGGCGCGCATAGCAAGCGCGTCTGGGCCCATTCAAACAGAAAATGATAACAAAAAATAAAAAAAAAAACAAAACGGTGCAGATAGCAAGCATTTTAGTTCATTTCCAATTGGGCCATGCGCTTGGGGTGTCATTAGCAACCATTGTTGAGCCCAGTATGATTGTGGTTTAATGAAACGGTGCGTTGCACCATTTGAAGTTCCCTCCGTTTTTCTTCTTTAATCGTGGCCGTTGGTTTTAATCCCCAGTCAAAGTCAAATATCACATCGTGTGGCTCCTAGGTCTTCTTCAACCTCCAGCCAACCCTAAGGTCTGAAACCCTAACCATGCATGCATCTTACACTCCTCTGTTCTCCCTCGAGGCACCATGAATTCACACGATTCCAAAAGAAAAATTGCTCTAATTTCTTCCCTCTACGCAACCATAACAATAACTTCCTCTAAAACTCAACCAACAATGGAACCCGATACGCATAACAGTTTGAATCCACCATGATCACCTGATATCACTTCTTCCAATTCTCTCTAACTCTTGCCCTAAACTAATCCACATCTTATGCTGATCATTACAAGCTATTCATTCAAGATTATCGTGCATTGAACCATGAATTACAAGCCTTAACAGTTTTGACACACCATTCACAACCTCCATAGAACTTCTCCAAACTCACCAAAATCAGTCATCTAACCTATCCTAACATTTCTATGCTAACAAATCCCTATAATTCTAACTAAAACATGCAATTCGAAGGAGAAACCTACCTGGTGTAAAATGAAGAAAACAGCTATGGAACTCCTTGATCCAATGCTTGCAGTGATTTGAACTTGATCCACACTACCAATTCTTGATTCTGTATGCAGAAATTCTGACTCAAACCTCTTGGATTTTGTGATTGAAGAATTCTTGCTTCTTGGATGATTCACTTGTATGGCACGAGTTCTACTCCAATCAACCAAATGCTTGTGTGAATTGTGATCTATGAATGATGGTGATGAAGATCAGATCAAGAATTGTGAAAATTGGTGAAGATTTGAGGTAGTTTGAAAAGCTTTTGCAAGTTGGGAAAAATGTGTGAAACTTGGTGTTATGAGCAATGTGATTCACCAACCATGGCATGAAGCTCTTCATATCAATATATACATGAGTTTAGAAAGTCCTAGAAGTTTGGAGAAGCTTCCCATGCACTTTTTCCTTGCATTTTGGATTATGTAACTTTCATTGTAAGTAACCATGCATATCTTTCAAATCTTAAACCAAACTCAAAATTCTACTTTTGCCAATGTTCTCAAAATGATCTTTCCAATCAAAATGACCTATAATTTCACCTCATTTGGCCAAACTATGAAAAATCTCAAATTTAGGTCATTTTTTATTCATTAAATCCACCAATTTTGAAACCTTGAGCTATGAGCCTTTCCAATATTTCATGGTCACTTTTCTAGACTCAAAATGTCATTTGGAGCAAGTTTGATGTTGTGAAGGTTTCCATTTGAAGCTTCCTTGTTTGTGTTTTGGGCATAGGCTTGAAATGACCTGTAATTCTCAGATGACCAAAATACTCTTTGCTTGCCAAGACCATAAGTAGAGTTCCACAAATCATATGAAGGCATACCATACCATTCTAGAAAGCTAAGACAATGAGGAACAACTCTTATGTTGACCATAAATTCATTTGAAATCTCCTTGAGGGGTAAAAATTGCTTGGAAATCAAGTCACTTTCACAGACAAAATTTCAGATACCTCAGATGACCTGTAACTTGTAAGGACCATAACTTGAGTTCTATAAATCTCCTTAATGTCTTCCACCACTCAAATTAAAGGTATTGAGATCCTATACAAGTTTCATGTTGACCAAGGATCCATTTGAAGCTTTCATTTTGACTTATCTTGCTTGGAAATTTGACCTAAACTAGGGGATTTTACACAGAAACCCTAATTTAGACACTCCTCTTCTCCTTGATTTCTCTTGATTTCTTCTTATCATATCACCACATCTTTCTCTACATGTCAAATGATGAACCTCACATCTCTCCAATAGCCCTTAATGCCTTTCAATCAGTCAATTGACCTAGAGTTGACCCCAGATGAAACCCTAGTTGACTGTCTTCAACTGCAATTCTTGTGATCACACCAATGACTTGTTTCCTTCTCCAAATGACTTTCTAAGTCCTCCATGATGTCCACATACTCCCCATGCTCCATTCACAGCTCACTACTTCCTTGATGATCCTCAGATACCCTCAGATAGGAGATAGATGCACTGCTTGATCCATTGACTTCCTTAGCTTTCCAATTCTTTCTGATGACCTGAATGAGATTGAATTTGAATAATAACCTCTTGATAGGCTCATGGAGATGAGAATAATGCTTGGTCCCTGTTGGATGATTTGCTATGCTATGCTATGCAGATGGTTAAGCTATGTACATGACTCTATATGCAAATGCCAATGCAATTGAAACATAAACCAAGTGAATAAGGTTGAGCAAATTTTAGGGTGCAACAGCTGCCCCTATTCAAGCGACTTGGACCCGATTGGGTGAAGAGCGAACGGCCTTCAAACATTCGAGGTACGAGACGGTTGAATACTAAGAACACGAAAATTTGCCAACCGCAGAAACGAACTACGCCACTGCTTGGGGAACGATATTCATCAACTGAATCTGACTGTTTACAGCAACCCACAGATTTCGTGCTGGGGATTATTTTCATCAGCCTGAAAAAGATTCTATCGTCGAAAAACTTGTCCTTTGCTTGTCCACCTCAGGACTCTATCTGCTGTCAACTCGGAAAAACTTCGGCAACTTCACTGGGGATGACTCGTCTGCCTCTTATCAGAAATAAATCGTCCACGTTAGGAATAAACTCTTCCACGTTAGGAATAACACCGTCCATGTTAGGACTAAGACTTCGTCTGGATCTGTACACGTCAGGACTAAACCTCGTCCATATCAGGAATAAACTTCGCCTAGATCTGTCCACGTCAGGACTAAGCTCTTCCACGTAAGGAATACATCGTCTTTCCCCGTAAGGAATGCCCTCTTTCCACATAAGGAAACCATCTTATCTTGATCTGTCCATGTAAGGACTCCAATCTTTCCACGTAAGGAATACAATCTTTCCACGTAAGGAATCCAACTTGATATGTCCACGTAAGGACTCAATCTTTCCACGTAAGGAATAAACTCATCTTTCCACGTAAGGAATCAATCTTTCCATGTAAGGAATGCTATCTTTCCATGTAAGGAATCACATTTTGATTCGTCCACGTAAGGACTCCAACTTGTTCCACGTAAGGAATCACATCTTTCCACGTAAGGAATGCTATCTTTCCACGTAAGGAATTAAAACTTCTCTTTCCACGTAAGGAATAAACTTGTCCACGTCAGGACTCACATTTCGTCTTGATTTGTCCACGTCAGGACTCACCTCTTGACTCGCTGAGGATAAAAACCTGTCCACGTCAGGACTTGCGTATCTTCGACTTGCTGGGGAAATAAAACTCGTCCACGTCAGGACACCCACGCTTTGCCAACAACGCGAAGAAGGATACATTTGTCCACGTCAGGACTCCCGTATCTTGTCATCACGAAGAACTATAAACTTGTCCACGTCAGGACACACCTTTCACCATTACGAATAAAGATAGCTGCTGGAAATAAATGGTCCACGTCAGGACACCACCACGGAGAGTAACCAATTTTGTCAACGTTATGACTTCACATTCCACCCATACTGAGAAACCGAACCTGTCCACGTTAGGACCCACGTATCGTCAACTTGAGGAAATGAAACTGTCCACGTTAGGACCCCCACCTCTCTAGCACGAGGAAAACCCGTCAATATGGGAATAAATTGTCCACGTCAGGACTCATTGCTCCATCGATCCCAACCCTCAAACTTCTTAGCACTGACGTGACAGTGACTTTGAAGCGGACTCTACTGGGGATATTTGAAAACCAAACTACTGGATGCCTGTTCTGATAACCGGCGGCAGCCTCTGAAATTCTGATTCCTGGAACCCGTTTGATGACAAATAACTCTGCTTGGGGACAAGGAGAATTTCATCATGATAACTCTGTGGGGAATAATGCCAAAGCTGACACCTCATTGAATGTCTCATGTCGAGACCTCGAATGTTTGGTAATTCATTTGAGCAAGAGCTCTCTCTACCTGCAAGAGAAATAAAACTTGAACACAAACGGTTAGCCAACCTGGTTTATGCTTCAAGGTGCATATGTTTGACAATGACGCAATGCTCCATTCGACATGGAAATGCTACGCGTTTTATTTGGTAGATGTGAATATGACACTATATGTCGATGCCAATGCAGACTCGAACTGCTGGGATACAGGAAACCGCTTCAGCAAAATAAATGCTGAAGATACTGCCGACTCCTGCTGGGGATAGCCAGGTGCTACAGAATTATTCCAACAAAATAAATGCTGGAAGAGTGAAGTCGACCCAGCTAGGAAATTGGGAGCTTAAACCAAGCACCTCGTTGGAGTAACACCCTGCTGGGGAATATAACCTTGCTGGGGAGATAGCAGATGAGCTTGGTATGATTGAACTTCTGCTGGAAAGTGAACGGCTATCACACGGTATTCTGACAAAATAAATGTTAGGACTCACAACCAACTCTGCTGGGGAGAGTTTTAATCTTCGAGTTCCACTGAGAGGAATGAAAATACTTGCTGAACAGAGAACTCCATCGGGGACGGGATGATTCTCTTGGGGAAAATCAACTGCCTCCGCTGGGGGGAGTAACTGACCCTGCGGGGAAAGGTAAACTGTCTGAATACAGCTCACAAACATTAATCTTCTGCCGCTAAACCACTCTGCTTGAGATGCACTGTCTGAATACAGCTTTCGAACTAGAAATCGTCGCTTCTGCTAAGGATAAACGACTTTGTTGGAGAACGCCCTTTGGATAAGCTACGACTAGCTAGGGACATTGATACTCCTTCAGGAAGAACATGCATGACCTGCGTGGGGGCCGAGTCTTTCGCTACGAGCTTCTGGTCCATACTGCAATCTTTTGATCATCTTCCTCGTACGGCTATGAAACCTGCAACAACACAAACAAGACAAGACAAGCCTATACAACCAAATCTATTCATGTTAGTGACATCATTTTCAGTTAATTCAAAGTTTTAGCAATTGTTGGCAAGGGCCAGCGGCGTTATGCACATGCTAGTTTCATCAAACTTAGGCGTTTTATCATGCACAAAACAGTAAAGGACCAGCATCAAATACTGAATAACATATTTTATTGATTGGGCCCCTGAATGGGCGGAGTTTTGTACACGGGATGTAACTCCTGAAAAGAGGAAGCTACGCAAAGCAAATATACAAGTATGCACAAGAAGCATAAATATATTGACAAATTAAATTTGTACACATGTCGGCAACGAGATGCAGACGAACATCACGAACTGATCCTCCTATGACCCGCCTGACTCTAATGCTTTCCCGGTATCCACACTTCCGAAGAGATTGTATCCGATAATCGACCCCTCGAGTATATTCTCCCACACCAATGTTCAATGCAGTATCAAATTCGGACCGCAGTCATTTGCTCTTCAAATCCCTAACTTTTGCGTGAACCGCCCTTTACGGGTTTTCAGTTCACCGGGATACCCTTTTTTGCCGAAGCCGCCCAGTGTAGGTTTTCAACTTCGCGGGTGTACATTTTTTCAATTTTATCCCTAACTTTTGCCCGAACCTTTCATTCTGTTTTTGGTTCGCCAGGATGCCCCATTTTTGCCTGGACTCTCTTTTTCTGTCCAGCGGGTCAATTTTAAGCAAAGTATTTTTTAAATGCGTCCGAATTCACAGGCGACGTAAAGTCTTCTCCGTCCATGGTGGACAACAACAACGCTCCTCTTGAAAATACTTTTCTGACAACGTATGGCCCTTTGTAGTTGGGGGTCCACTTGCCTCTGTGATCTGCCTGCGGCGGGAGAATCCTTTTCAGCACAAGGTCGCCCGTCTGAAAGCTCCGCGAATGTATCTTCTTATCATATGCTTTCTTCATTCGGCTCTGGTACAAACGACCGTATGCTAGAGAAGCTAGCCTCTTCTCATCCATTAAACTCAGCTGGTTCAACCTGTCTTTCACCCATTCTGCCTCATCTAGTTGAACGTCTCGCAATACCCTCAGAGAAGGGATCTCAACTTCCAATGGTAGCACTGCTTCCATTCCGTATACTAACGAGAACGGGGTTGCCCCGGTTGATGTGCGTACCGTCGTACGATAACCGTGCAAAGCAAAAGGTAGCATCTTGTGCCAATCCTTGTAAGTCAATACCATCTTCTGAACGATCTTCTTGATATTCTTATTGGCCGCTTCAACAGCGCCATTCATCTTGGGTCGGTAAGGGGAGGAGTTGTGATGTTCGATCTTGAAATTCTGACAGAGTTCCTTCATCATTTTGTTGTTCAAGTTTGAACCGTTGTCCGTGATTATCCGTTCGGGGATCCCATATCTGCAAATGATATCTCTCTTGATGAATCTGGCCACCACCTGCTTAGTTAAATTTGCATAAGACGCCGCTTCCACCCACTTGGTGAAATAATCGATTGCTACCAGAATGAACCGGTGTCCGTTAGAAGCTGTCGGCTCGATCTTTCCAATCATATCGATTCCCCACATCGAGAATGGCCATGGCGATGACATCACATTTAGAGGACTCGGAGGCACATGGATCTTATCAGCATAGATTTGGCACTTGTGGCACTTCCTTGCAAACTTGAGACAATCAGTTTCCATAGTCAGCCAAAAATAACCTGCCCGCAGCAGCTTTCTCGTCATAGCATGCCCCCCAGCATGCGTGCCAAAGGTACCTTCATGTATTTCCTCCATGAGCAGCTTTGCCTCTCTTTCATCTACGCAACGCAACAACACCAAATCGTGGTTTCTTCTGTATAAGACACCATCCGGATTCAAATAGAAATTACCCACTAATCTCCTGAGAGTCTTCTGATCTTGACTGAATGCCACAGCCGGATACTCTTTATTCTTCAGAAAATTAAGGATATCAAAATACCATGGTTTGTCGTCAGATGCTTCATCAATAGCAAATACGAAGGCTGGTCTGTCAAGCCGAGAGATAATGATTCTGGGAGCCTCGTTTCAGAAGTTGACTTTGTACATGGAAGACAAAGTGGCCAGGGCGTCAGCCATTTGATTCTCTGCCCGCGGTACATGATGCAATTCAACCTTGTCAAAGAAAGGCAACAATCTCCTTGCATAATTCATGTAATTTATTAAATTGGGCTGACGTGTCTCCCATTCTCCTTTGATCTGATTCACCACCAGAGCTGAGTCACCGTATACGTCCAGATTTTTGATTCACAAATCAATGGCCTCTTCAAGCCCCATTATACAAGCTTCGTATTCGGCCTCATTATTGGTAACTGCAAAGGTCAATCGAGCAGTAAACGGGATGTGCGACCCGTGTGGAATAGTGATGATTGCCCCTATTCCGCTACCGTAAGCGTTCACAGCTCCGTCAAATATCATCTTCCATTTGGAACCCAATTCTGGTCCTTCGTCTGGCAACGGCTCTTCGCGATCTTTCATCTTTAGGTACATGATATCCTCGTCAGGAAAATCAAACCTCATCGATTGGTAATCTTCAATAGGCTGCTCAGCCAAGTACTCAGACAACACGCTCCCCTTTATAGCTTTTTGCGAGACGTATTGGATGTCATATTCAGTCAAGACCATCTGCCAGCGGGCAATTCTCCCTGATAGCGCCTGCTTTTCGAATACATATTTGATAGGATCCATCTTCGAGATGAGCATGGTTGTATGATTCAGCATGTATTGCCTCAATCGCTTGGCGGCCCAGGCTAGCGCGCAACAAGTTTTCTCGAGCATTGAATATCGAGATTCACAGTCTGTAAATTTCTTACTCAAGTAATAGATCGCATGCTCTTTACGTCCAGTCTCGTCGTGTTGACCGAGAACACAACCCATGCTTCCCTCAAGAACTGTCAAATACATAATCAAGGGTCTCCCTGCCACTGGGGGTATCAAAATTGGAGGCTCCTGCAAATACTGCTTTATTTTATCGAACGCCTTTTGACAATTGTCGTTCCACGTTACAGCTTGGTCTTTTTTCAACAGCTTGAATAATGGTTCACACGTAGCAGTTAGGTGAGATATGAACCGAGCGATGTAGTTCAACCTCCCTAAAAACCCGCGCACCTCTTTCTCTGTTTTAGGCGTCGGCATCTCTTGGATCGCTTTTATTTTAGCAGGATCAACCTCTATTCCTCTTTCACTCACGATAAACCCCAGCAGTTTACCCGATCTCACCCCGAAGGTGCATTTGTTAGGGTTCAGTCTCAGCCTGAACTTCCTAAGCCTTTTAAATAACTTCAGCAGATTTACCAGATGCTCTTCCTCCGTCTGGGATTTGGCAATCATATCGTCAACATAAACTTCGATCTCTTTATGCATCATATCATGAAAAAGAGTCGTCATCGCACGCTGATACGTTGCCCCAGCATTCTTCAAACCAAAGGGCATCACTTTATAACAAAATGTTCCCCAGGGTGTTATGAAAGTAGTCTTTTCCATGTCCTCTGGCGCCATTTTAATCTGATTATAGCCTGAGAAGCCATCCATGAAGGAGAATACGGAGTATTGAGCAGTATTATCAACTAGCACATCGATATGAGGAAGCGGAAAATCGTCCTTTGGGCTTGCTTTGTTCAAATCCCTATAATCCACACACATTCGAACCTTGCCATCCTTCTTTGGCACTGGTACGATGTTAGCAACCCATGAAGGATATTTTGTCACAGCTAGGAAACCAGCGTCCCACTGCTTTTGAACTTCCTCTTTGATCTTCACTGCCATATCTGGTCTAGTTCTGCGAAGCTTTTGTTTGACCGGCGGGCATTCTTCTTTCAGTGGCAGGCGGTGCACAACCATATCTGTATCGAGCCCCGGCATGTCTTCATACGACCAAGCGAATACATCACTATACTCTCTGAGCATTTCAACCAGTCTTCGCTTGATATCGCTCTGCAGCGCGGCTCCGATACGAATATTCTTCTCAACCCCTTCCGACCCCAAGTTGATAATTTCGATGACCTCTTCGTGAGGCAGAATGACCCTTTCCTCTTGTTTCACCAACCAAGACAGTTCTTCAGGAACGTCACTATCTTCGACAACCTCTTCTTCGGCCTGAAATATCGGGTGCTCAAAGTCGGGACGAGTCATAGGTGGTTCAAGGATGTCATCTGAAAATGTTATCCTGCAAAAAGAATGGTTAAATGCTTCAAAATGCGTATAAAGCGAATAACCTCGTTGCCATTTTATTGAAAAAACAAAACAAGAAAAACAGAGATCGAAATATTTGCACATGAAAAACGCCTTTTATTTAACGATAAACACGCAATGTTCATAACAGCACAACCCCAAGCAAATCCTGATGCCCCGGGCAAGACATCAGATTGTTCAACAATTAATAAAACAAAGCATTACTGTTTAAGAGTCACAGGAACAAGCTCCTGAATAGACCAGTTGCACAAGCCCTGTCCTGGCGTGCTTGGCTGAATCCAGGCATCCATATCATAGTCGCTGTCTCCTTCGTCAGACTCTGAAGCAGCGTTGATGGTCTCATGACATACTCCACTGGCAGAGATGGTTATTGGCCCTCTGAAACGGGGTGCCCCCACAGCAGGTGTTGACGATGACGGTTGGTACCCCAGTCCAAACCGGTCCATCTTCACAGGAATATCCAGCACTTTGCCCCAGCCCTTGGTCTCACCGGTCTCTACTAGAGCTTGAGCTTCTTTGTATGAAGAGACGGCTATCTCTGACGCTTTGCTCGGCCCGGAACCTTTGTCCTTGATGCGCAACCCTTCAAATGCCTGGCAGGGTGTTTCGTGAATCTCTCCATCGACCTCCACATATTTAAATGACGACAAATGGCTGACCAGGATGTCTTCTTCTCCGCATATGGTGACTACGCTGTCTCCCACCATATATTTCAACTTCTGATGCAGGGTAGACGTGACTGCCCCAACCCCATGGATCCAGGGTCGTCCGAGCAGGCAGCTATATGCGGGCTGGATGTCCATGATATAAAATTCCGTCGCGAAAACCTCCGGCCCCACCTGTAGAGGCAATATTATCAATCCAAAGACTGTTCTCCGCGTGCCATCGAATGCCCTGACTATCAAGTCACTGGGCGTGCACAAGATTCCTCTGACATCCAGCTTCATCATCGCTTTCTTGGGCAGCACATTCAAAGACGATCCGGTATCGACCAGTACATGCGACATGACTGATCCTCTACACTCGACAGATACGTGCAGCGCCATATTATGATCTCTCCCCTTAGGGGTCAAATCGAAGTCGGTAAAGCCCAAGCTATGGCCTGCATTTACATGTGCTAACACCCCTTCTAGCTGATTTACGGAAACATCTTAGGGTACGAAGGAAGTATCCAGGACTTTCAACAGCGCATTTCTGTGAGCTTCAGAACACAAGAGCAACAACAGTATAGATATCTTGGACGGCGTCTGTTGCAGATGCTCCACAATCTTATAATCACTTTTACGGATCAAGCGCATGAATTCTTCCACATCTTTCGATGCCGATGCTTTTTCGCTTGCCTGCACTAGGACATTCTCAATCATCTTTCCCTTCCCCTTTGCCAATCTTTCGGCCTCTACCTCAGGCGAGATGAAGATCCTACCACTCCTTGTCATACCTCCTGAACCAACAACGTTGTCCACAGTCTCGGCTGGCTGCTTATTAACATCAATCTTTATTCCGTCACAATACACTTCCAACCCATAGGACCATGGGACTGCTTTTGTGCTCTCGTACGGGATTAGTCCGGCCTTAGTAATAGTGATTGGCGGTCGCTGGGTCGGTGTTGTTATAGTGATTGTCTTTCGAGGAATCGTTACAGTGGCCACATCACTCTGATTATCTGCTAATGCCCCTACAGGCTCTTCAATGGCTGCTCGGTCAAACTGCAACGTGCCGCTATCTATTAAAGCCTGAACACCTTTCTTTAAAGCATCACACCCCCCAGCTAGGGTCCAACATTCCAAGCAGTACTCGTCACATCCTGGATAAACACCCCCTTGCAACAATCTGCTCTTTATCTCGCTCAGCGGTGTCTTTAAATCATCGACATTCATAATCAGATTCAAACCCTCCTCAGTCAGAATGGCATTTGCCCCATGGTTAGGCATGGGCTTCTGCACTATATTCGGACCCGCCGTTCCGAAATTGATAGCCTTACTGTCTAATAAATCCTGCACAACATGCTTAAAAGCATGGCAACCCTCTACATCGTGGCCCGGGGCCCCAGAATGGAACTCACAGTGCCTGCTTGCATCATAACCATACGGAGGAGTTCCCGTTATCGGTGCCAGAGTTCTCTTCTCTACCAAATTCAGACCTAACAACGTCTATAACAAATCCGCATACGTTGAAGGAGGCTTCTCGAACACTCTCCTTGGTTTACCACCCTGGAATCTACGCTGAGCAGGCTGTGCCCCCTACTGCGGTTGTTGTTGCTGTTGCTGTTGCATTGGCTGTTGCTGAAACAGTTGTTGTTGATATGGAATAGTAACACTCGCCACCTGCTGCGGCTGACTATGCTGGTTTCGACCTCTGCCTCGGCCTCTGCCTCGGCCTCCAAACACTGCGCTTGCCTCGCCCTGACGGTGCCCACCAAAAGCCTTCCTGTTACTGCCAGATGCAGTTGATTCCTCAGCCTGGAACCTGCCTTGCTTAATGTTGTTTTCAATCTTTTCTCTCATCAGAATTAAGTCTGAGAAACTAGCCAAAGATGTGTGAAACAACTTGTCATAAAACATGCCGGTGAATGTTCCAATGAACATGTCATTCATTTCCTTGTCTTCTAGAGGAGGACGGACCCTGGCAGCCATGTCGCGCCATCTTTGCGCATACTCTTTAAAGCTCTCACCCTTTTTCTGGGATAGCCCTGTCAATTGGACCCGATTGGGCGCCAAGTCGCTGTTATACTTGTAGTGAGCTACAAATGCCTCTGCCAGCTGCTTCCATGTCTTTATATTAGTTGGCTCCAATCCCATATACCACTCTAGGGAAGGACCCGACAAACTATCCTGAAAGAAATGCATTAGCATCCTCTCATCAGTTGAGTACGCAGACATCTTTCTGTAATAAGCCCGCACGTGCACTTTCGGACAGGTGTCCCCTTTATACTTATCAAATGTAGGAGCTTTGAATTTGATTGGCACCCTCAAGCCAGGTACCAGACCCATTGTTGACATGTCTAACCCCACAGCACTTTGGTTCAGGACCCCCCTCATCTGCTCTTCTAGCATTCTGATCTTCTGGGAGTCATCCATCGGCCCTTCGAAACCTCTGCCGGAGAAGGCATCCTCCTGCTGATCTTCCTGCCAGTTACCATTCCCGGTTCCATACCCATCGTATCCATTATTACGGCCAGCTCTCATCTGATTCATCACCGGGCCTCGCCCTCTGTTACCGTATCCCGGAACGATTCCCGCAGGTCCAACAGTCATTAACCCAGCGCCGTTTCCATTTCCGAAACCTCCGTAACCCTGATTGGTCATACCGTAATCGTCCTGCCCAAAGCCTTGAGCATTGAAACCATATTTCCCAGCATTATCGAAACCCTGATCATTGAACCCGAATCCAGCATTACCGAAGCCGTTTCCTCCCATATTATCACCCAAGTTGACATCCCCGAGCCCAACGTTATGGACAGCAGTCTCGTTCCCGACTCCAACGTTACCGTTCCCAGCAGCAGTAGCGTTGTTGACATTAGCAGCAGGTATATTGACTACAGGTGGAGCCACTGGTGTGGGAGTGCCATCCCCATGAACAGTGTCGACTCGCACAGACTGATGATCCTCATTACCGTGACCAGCATTTCTGACCAACAGAGGCTGCACCATGGCTTGCAAATTCTCCTGACCTTTTGCAATAGTCTCCATGGTCTGCATAAAGAGCGCTAGCTTCTCGCGCATATCTTGCATCTCGTTCTGCATTTGATCCATGATTCTTCGACAGTTGGTGCGAGTGGAATATCTGTGCGGGCGCTGATCTGCAATCCTGAAAATACCTGATACAGAGCAGGAAATAAGATACCATCCAATGATTACCTGTAATGCAATATGAACATGAATGCAATGCAATGTGTGTCTGTGCGTTAGGGAAAAGCATTCCCCGATTCTAGTGTGAAGGTGCCAGTGCAGTGACAGTGCTAGCAATATGAAGATCGGAGCTGAATCACAGAAAGCCTCATATATTGCAGAGAAAACCAATAAGCCAAGAATACAATATCACTGAGTACAAAGATAAGGCATGACCTCAACCAACAATCCTGGTGATGGTCAGCACTATGCAAATAAAGCATACAAGTTAATACATGACATGATCAAGTACACCCATAAGCCTGGTACTCTTCTTTTAACTTCTTGGTCTCTGGATGACCTGGTCGGATAAGCAGCCCTTCAACAAGTTGGTTTCTTCTCTTGAGAACACGTCGCACGTCGCCAGCGGTTTCTTCCCATGCCCCTTCTCCGAAGCGATCCTCTAGTTTTCGCTTCTGAGACACAGCTTCGTTCCTGCCTTCGATGGCTTTGTTCAATGCATTCTGGAGACTATACCTGGACATCACTTCTTCTTCATACTTCTTAATGCTAGCTTTCAACTGCTCTTCGAGGTCGAAAATTTGCTGCTTCAACTTGTCTTCCCTCTTTTTATTGTTGGTGAGCGTAGCATTCCAAGTCTTATTGCAAGAAGAGATCTCTCGGTGTGCTGCGTCGAGCACTTTCTTTTTGGATTCCAGCATGTCATGGGAGCTTCTGAACTCTTGCCCCATACGTTCGTGCTTCTTTTTCTCCTCAGTCAACTCAGCCCCTAGTCTGTTTACTAGCTCGATCTGCTGTTGGAAAGCATGCACGGCCTTGTTTTTCTCACTGCGTATCTGAGCTAGTTCTTGCTCTAACCCTTCATTGATCTTCATCAAGGCTTCTTTCTCTTTCACTACTTGCTCGTAGGCTTCCCTAGAAACGGTGGTTGGCTCTTCTACCGGGGTATGAACAGGGACTGGTGCATCTGGAAATGGCATCCGCAATTGTCTCGCCCTTTCCTGGATCCAAACTCTGTAAGGTGCATAAGCCTGACAATCGTTCTTCCCTAATAACGGCTTCCCTCTTCGGTTAATACGTGTCCAGGCATGCTGCAGCTTGGATAACAACTCTCCACTCAAATCCCCGGTGAAGTACAGAGATTCTTGTACTTCTTCCTCCTTTGGTGGGTTCTTCAGCGCATATCCAAACTGGCGAATGAACAGAGAAGGGTTGTAATTGATACACCCTTTTCTTCCTATCAACGGAACATTAGGGTACCCAGAACAACTGAAGATAAGCTCAGACCCCAGCAAGTCTCGATCAAACCACTTTATGTCTTCAGAAGATAGCCTCATCAGGCGCTCTGACCAGCTAGTTGTGGTTGCACTCTCCATAAAAGATCCCTTCAGGGGAAGGTGGCTCTTAAACCACATACTCAACAAAGGCGCACAGCAGTAAACAACCTTTCCCCTTCTGTTTTCATTCTTGTAATGCAATGAGTGGTAGAAGTCTCCGATCAACGTGGGCACTGGGTTGCCAGCAGCAAACAGATGGAAAGCGTCCAAGTCCACGAAATTGGGCAAGTTAGGAAACAACACAATTCCATAAATGCATAGAGCCAAAACAGCATTGAAAACCACCCAACATCCGCTCTTGGCATACTCCTGAGCCTTGCCAACCAGAAAATCAAGAGAGAAACCCAAAACCCCAAGCCAAGAAGTCACTAACAGTTCTGCAGCGTTCATGTGCAAGGCTTTAGCTAAGTCCTCCAACTTGGGCTCAGCAGCAGAGTGAATAAAGGGAACCTTGTTCTGCACTGGTAGCTCAGTAAACTCCACATACTCTTCAATGGTAGGCCCCAAAATAAAGTCAGCAAACGTGAAACATCTCAATGCGGGGTCATAGAACTGCATCAAGGTGTACAACCCATTCATCTCATCAGCAGTGGGCTTGCAGACTAATCTCAGCAACCTTCCATGACTCATTCTGAAGCTTCTCCTAACCTCCTCATCAGCAAGAGATATCAGACCAAGCAAAGGAGTAATATCAGGTGTGGGTAGCTTATACGCAACTGTCTTCCTCAAACCAGCCATGATCAAATAAGCAGAAGTCTGGGCACTAGAACCGGGGGATATGCAAATGCACCTGCAGCACAGACACACGTTAATGGAATGCAATGATAATGAGTATGCAAACAATGCAATGCAAGTAACAGGCAACAGGGACCAAGTGCTATAGCTGAGAAGCCTGAACCATATCAAGAAGTCTCAGATAGACCCTCTAGAACTCCTCAAACCCTGGTCTCAGATAGACCTAGAACAAAGCTCCCACTGGTCTCTGACAGACCTCATAACAACTCCGACTGGTCTCTGGCAGACCTCATATCATATCCCCAACTGGTCTCTGACAGACCTCAGAACTCTCCAACTGGTCTCTGACAGACCTCAGAACTCTCCAACTGGTCCCTGACAGACCTCAGAACTCTCCATAAATACCCAGGATCTCTGATCAAGAAACAAACCGATAGTCTGAAGGTCTGGTTACCTGCATAACCCAAAACCCTCTCACAGGTGGATGTCCTAGTAACTGACAAAGGTATGGCATCCTATGCGGTCGTCGGCGTCACAGACTTTCAGGGTTGATGATACGATTCCCAGAAGGAGTGGCATCATCGAATCCTGAAGAGGCCTCACTTAGCCAACTTCCAAATGATCGGTTCCCGGAGTCGACAATTCAGCTGACCAACAACCCCTTCGACCCAAAGGGTTGAAAAAGAAGCCAACCAGAAGAACCTCGTCCGAGTGTAGATTTCATGAGACACTAATGCAAGCAAAGTCGGCACGCGCCCACTACTTTCTACTCTAATTCTAGGTGCACTCAAGCCCAGGTCCAGCTTATCTCTCAATCATAGAACCACCCATCACACCCCAATACAGCAATAATAACAATATATACAATGCTGAAAATAAAGGTCAGAAACATAAATCCATACAACATCCTCGACGGGAAAACAAGCGTTAGGATTGACTCTCTTAAGGGACGTTGGATCCCAAATGCATAAGAACTATCGCAGTCCTCAGCAGCCAGGGGACGTAAGCTCATCTGTTATCTCCCCAGCAGAGTCGCCAGCTGTCGCTACTGCGAAAATCGGCGCCGGCTGAACAGAAGAGTCGCCACCGTGCGTTATTTATCCCAACGGAGGGAAAGGAAACGCTCAGAGTAAACCTACCGCAAAGACGGGAAAGGAATGGTCATCGTAACCAAATCCTGGATTCGGGAGTCGGTTACGCAAGGGGAAGGTATTAGCACCCCTACGTCCGTTGTACTCGACGGGATCCACGCTTGTTTTCGGGTATGGATTGTTATTCTATCTACTCTACAGGTCTGGGGTTAAAGGAAAATAAAATGACTCGGCAAAGTATCGCACTTCATGCCTACGTATTCCCGTCTGAAACGAGAAATCAGAGTCAACGTAGTTCGCCTACCTACAAGAAAGGAGGGGAAGGTTGCTCGCTAGGATATCGCATCCTATGCCTACGTACTTTCATACAGCATGAAAGATCAGAGCAAACGTAGTTCGGGCCACGTACGACACAAGTCTGTTTTGATTGCTTTTATTCCTTCTGAAAAAGGTTTTTCTAATTACCGGTCCCAGCGGACAAAAATGACGTCTTGATGAGTTCACATTCTTTTACGGAAGAAGTGTCTTTTATTGTGTTTGAAAGGGTTATTGTGTTTTTCTGTTTGTTTTGAGAAGAGAAGAGACAGAACTCTATCCTATGGTTACGAAGGGAATCAAACTAACCTAATGTTATCATGCATGGGTTAAGACCTAGTGTCTATCATGCTCCTCTCTTGCGCAGAGAGAAACAGAGATCCTAAGGGAATAGACGGAAACAGAAACAACAGCATATATACAATGAAGCAGTAAAATGCATGGATGCAACAATACAAGCGAGGCAAGGGAGTCCCACTCAACCTCGAACCTAGAAAACAATAGGCAAAAGTGAACAGGATTCACTTTCAACCCAACAGGCTAAACAGCAAGCAATACAGTCAAGAAAACCAATCAATACATCAGAAGTGAATAACAGCAGAAAAATAAACAGCCACAGCAGCCCTGCATCAACACCTATCTTCAAGTCATCTCCAAACAGCTACAAGCTTCAGCAAGCATCAATCTCCATCTCCACAGGCTTCAAGCAAGGTCTTTGTCATCAGTCTTCCCTCTGCAATGGCTTTTCTTCAAGTCTCAAACTCCAAGAGGAATATCGGTCAACAAGATAGGATGAATGTTAAACAGTAAACTGCCTACCAAGGGTGGCCCATTAACTGTTAACATTATACAGACAATTTTCTCTCAAAAGTTCTATCTTTCAAATACATTCACTGATCCTTCCAAAGGAAGGAGGTGGATATTTGAAAGAGACTTTGAATCATAGAGAAAGGATGGATGCAGACAAGGCATTCCATGGTTGAGAAACAAACTTTCTACTCTAGAGCTCTGCCTAGCTCCTAAACCCTACACTCCTCAACAGCTGCCAGCAAAGGTCTCATCATCAACTCTGGAAGTTGGTCTTCAAGCTCTTGATCTCCAATGGCTTCATCATCACAAGTCTTCAGCTCTCCCAATCCCCAAAGCAATCCCAATACCCACACAGACAAATCATAATCCCCAGAGAGGGCACACCACACCAGTCAAGCAAATATGGACAGTACTAATAGCAGTAGGGGAATCCTAATATTTTCTAAGGGAAATAACTACCCATAATCCCTATAGTCCCATACCCCAAAGATTCAATTTCTAACTCCTAAGGGAAATGCACTAATTCACCTATGTTATCACCTAAACCCTAATTTTGTTCATGTTATTCACACCTAAACAAATCTCCTAAAATTAAGTCCTAAAAATATGAACTAAATTTTATATACAAGCTAAAAGTCTAAACTAACCAACCTAAAAAGAATGGATTAAAAATGGTAAAGCATCTATTCAAACCAAAATTAACAAATTCATGTACTAAACAAACCATTATTTAATCCTATTTAAAATAAAAATATGCCAAAAATATGAAAATGGAATGAAATATTAATTTTTTTATGTGATGTTTTTCTTGACAAAATTATGAGCAATGTGCAAAAAGAACCAATGAAAATCATGCATTTTTCTATTTTTTATGATTTTTTGAAGAATTAAAAATTTGAAAGAAAAAATAAAATTAAATTAATTGAAATGGGGTGCAGTAAGCAATGAAAAGCAGTTAAAACAACCAACTGGGCCCAAACTGGGGGGCGCGCATAGCAAGCGCGTCTGGGCCCATTCAAACAGAAAATGATAACAAAAAATAAAATAAAAAAAAAACGGTGCAGATAGCAAGCATTTTAGTTCATTTCCAATTGGGCCATGCGCTTGGGGGTGTCATTAGCAACCATTGTTGAGCCCAGTCTGATTGTGGTTTAATGAAACAGTGTGTTGCACCATTTGAAGTTCCCTCCGTTTTTCTTCTTCAATCGTGGCCGTTGGTTTTAATCCCCAGTCAAAGTCAAATATCACATCGTGTGGCTCCCAGGTCTTCTTCAACCTCCAGCCAACCCTAAGGTCTGAAACCCTAACCATGCATGCATCTTACACTCCTCTGTTCTCCCTCGAGGCACCATGAATTCACACGATTCCAAAAGCAAAATTGCTCTAATTTCTTCCCTCTACGCAACCATAACAATAACTTCCTCTAAAACTCAACCAACAATGGAACCCGATACGCATAACAGTTTGAATCCACCATGATCACCTGATATCACTTCTTCCAATTCTCTCTAACTTTTGCCTTAAACTAATCCACATCTTATGTTGATCATTACAAGCTATTCATTCAAGATTATCGTGCATTGAACCATGAATTACAAGCCTTAACAGTTTTGACACACCATTCACAACCTCCATAGAACTTCTCCAAACTCACCAAAATCAGTCATCTAACCTATCCTAACATTTCTATGCTAACAAATCCCTATAATTCTAACTAAAACATGCAATTCGAAGGAGAAACCTACCTGGTGTAAAATGAAGAAAACAACTATGGAACTCCTTGATCCAATGCTTGCAGTGATTTGAACTTGATCCACACTACCAATTCTTGATTCTGTATGCAGAAATTCTGTCTCAAACCTCTTGGATTTTGTGATTGAAGAATTCTTGCTTCTTGGATGATTCACTTGTATGGCACGAGTTCTACTCCAATCAACCAAATGCTTGTGTGAATTGTGATCTATGAATGATGGTGATGAAGATCAGATCAAGAATTGTGAAAATTGGTGAAGATTTGAGGTAGTTTGAAAAGCTTTTGCAAGTTGGGAAAAATGTGTGAAACTTGGTGTTATGATCAATGTGATTCACCAACCATGGCATGAAGCTCTTCATATCAATATATACATGAGTTTAGAAAGTCCTAGAAGTTTGAAGAAGCTTCCCAT